>CAEGAE010019892.1:0-11227 GCA_903067095.1 Girardinus metallicus | reverse complement strand
TTTTTGTCCTAAACGGCCCCTCATATTTGACATCTGCATTCGTCACACACAGAAACATCTACCAGCTCTGTAACGTCTTGATGCTCTTTGCCACCCATTTGTTGCAACCGGGATGATACGAAATTTATTTTCCGGTATTTTCAGTAAAGCTACGCATCTAAAGCACAGCCGCCCGCAGTGTTCTGTCTATCCGTTTATCTGTATAAATAATCCCGCCGGACTCCAGGCATCGCTGCCGTCATTTTAAGATGTTTATTGGTCCCAGGAAAAAGACAAAAACCCGGACATTATCATGAATCAGTAAAATCCTCCCAGGCCGAACTTGAAAACTGGACGTTATGCTGCTAATACTTAGCTTTCGTCAACAACTCAGGCAGAAGTGAGAGAGCAAATAAAGTCCCGACCGGAACACGGTGCGCTAAATAATAACACGTAATATAACGAGGCTTCGAGGCAGATCAGTTTTCTTCGAGGAATTTTAATAATCAAGGTACTCGAATCACTGAGGAATCGTTTCAGCCCTAGTTACAAATACTCCTTCTTAACTACATCCAATGTTGAGACTGTTTATCTGTTATGTTTCACTAAAGTTGCTCAGTTAATTATTAGGCTTTTTTAAACAGTTATCTTTTATTTCTCTTCATGCATATTTTGGCAGAGGAATATAAAATTAAAAATTAAATGCCCAAAGAAATCAGTTGATGACCAGTTTTTCAGCTTGATGGGGGAAAAAATGTTAACCGACAGGTTAGAAATTCAAGAATCATATATTTTTCCGCAGGTTTATATTAAGGGCTCTAATCACAAAAATTGGATCCATAAGATTTATAAAAATATTTTCTCCAAATTCCTTTTGTCTTGGATATAAAATGATAGTAAAAAATATAGCAATTACCTATTCAAACACAGCATGATTCTGTTCATAGTATAAATAAATACTAATAGTAACAAGTCTAGAAATATGTTTAGAGCTTCTCTTATATGGTTATCAAAGATAAATTCAAATTTTTAGAGTTGGTATGAGCAGATCCAAACTTTACTAAAACCAGAGATAAAAAAGTGGATATATCTGCTTCTAATTAACAACTTGTGAAAAGGTCATACCAACAAAAACAAGAAGTTCTGAACTTCACTATATGGAAATTGGACCCTCCTGCCTATTGGATTAGGTATTTATACTCTGTGGGCATCAGGAGAAGGTAGATAGAGTATGACATTTTTTTTGTATTAAAAGGTTTTCTGTCAAGAAAACAAAGATGGGATGTTGATATTTTTAAGATTCTAACTAGTCTTTCTCCTATGAATGAACCTAAGTTCATAAGTTTAACTGATCCCAAAACTGACAGCTGTCCTTTTCTGTTGTGTCATCTCTCAAGGGGTCACATCAACCTGACTATGCTGGGAGCCATGCAGGTGTCAAAATATGGAGATCTAGCCAACTGGATGATCCCTGTGAGGTTTACTTCAATTTAAATCTATTACCATTTCTAGTAACTTTTTTTCTACTGCATTTCGACAGTGTTGAATATGACATCAAAGCAAAAAATGCTCCAAATGCTGCTTGTAGAACTTGTGGTGACAACTTGTAACATGATTGTACAGAAGTTTCTGCCCAGACGTAGCACCAATGTTTGTCCATGCACCTCTGTACATATTTAATTTGTCAAAGGATGCATCCGAGCTTGTCAGTCAAGTCCAAAAATAATGGACACAGACATGGAGGCAGACACACAGTTCCTGGCTTTCAGTGCACGAAACTGTATATTTATTGTGGATGTCCAGTTTGAAAATATCTCAAAAATTCAGACAGTAATTTCGGAAGCCATTGCTATTTTCTAAGCATTTGAGGCATATGTGTGTGTATGGAACAGTGGTGAAAGGAAGCAGCTAAAAGTCTCACTATTCATAGGTTGTTGTTGTTTTTTGTTTTTGTTTTGGTACATGGAGTTTTAGATGCTGTAGTGAAGTTGTTTAAATCAAGAATTATGTATTTGTCCAGGTGAAAGTACTCTCAAGTGCCATACCACTGACAGTCATTTTAAGTCATCCCAGATTTATTATTCAATTACAAATACATAAAATTATTGCATATTTACTTAATATTTATTTATTTGCAAGTCTGATCCTACAAGTAAGGAACTACTCTTTGATTCAATAATTATATTTCAGCAAGTAAAAACATGAAACATGTAACAAGAAACAAAATCACCAATTCATCCTTCTGGCTTTAAAGGGCCAACAGCTTTATGGCTTGTTTATGCAATTCGAAGTTATAGTATGCTTAGAAATGAGTATTGACCTCATCCAATGTTTTATTGTTCAAATATAGCTATTGTTTTTTTACATGCAGTTTAAAGTAAGTTAAATAAATGAACTTAAAGCATAAATAGTGAAAATATAATACAACATAAATACAGAATATGTAAGCAAAATTAAAGGTAAGCTGGATACTAATTTGTTGCTGCACTCAATACTACTTGTGTGATTTAGTTTTTTTTTGGGTGGCATGTCTTCAAATTTGCAGGTAATTACTCCTTAAATATTCAAGGTTTTTCACAATGGATGTTGATTATAATTGCAACAAACTGCAGACATTCTTGTCTTGAAATCAAGCCTCATTTGTCCATTACCAAAGTGTCTCATAGTATAAATATGCAGAAAAGCCTGTGTGAAAATTCTGAAACATTGTATTTGATCCTTATTTTTGGGTGAAATTGGCCAATTTTTGATTCTTGAAAAGGTTGGAAGCTACTGATGAAGCTTTTAGATAAATCGATTTCTTTTTAAGGAATATAATGTTCCAGAGATTGTCAACCAAATTAAGACCTTTATTGGTGCTGACAGCAACCTTCTAACTATGACAACATCTGCGAGAGAAGGGCTCAAAGGGCAAAATCAGAAACACTCGGCGAAGTTGTTGAATGACAAAAGATATTGTTCAAAGCCAGATCTCTTCCCACACCACAAACCTACCTGTTTTGACTTTGCAAGATAGTGGTAAATATGTGACATCTAAAGTTGGAAGGAACTTTTATTCATCCAGATAAAAAGGTTAATCTAGACATTTTTGATGGCTTTCAGCATTACTGGCATGAGAAGGAAATCCCACTGGAGATATTTTTCAGATTGCACAGCGGAGGAAGCTCCATTATCTGAGAACTTTATCCTGCACTGGGACATTGGTTATTCTGACTATACAAGGGGATAAATAGCTGGCTATTAGAAGAGCGCTTGACTGTTGAGACTTTCAATTGTTTAGCATAAACTGTAAAATACTGAAGCAGTTCTTGCACATATCTTACCCTAAACTGTGCTTCAATCTTCATTAGCGTCTTAAAGGATGGATGAAGAGAGTTACATTTCCTGCCAAATATGATAATGAAGTATTCACCATCTAAAGATGGATTCATAGCGTGAAATTAGAAGTGTTTTTACGTAGGAGTTTGGGTTGCTGCACTCTCAGCATGATTGTAGATTTTTAATGTTTTTAATATGCAAAATGTAGATGAAAATTTTCCAGCTCAGGGCTTTGAAGTGCTTTTACATCTTCACTTGTGTGAAACATCTGAGAGAAAAGCAAATGGATAAAAACAAAAGGGTAATACAGTAAAAAACCATTTTGAACTTTATCATATAGTTGTTAATACATAATCTACCATTTTTCCTCATAGTGAACTGCAAAAATGTAGACCAAAAACTCCTCTTAAAAGTAACAAAGTAAACGCATAATTTAGATAGTTAAAAAAATATACTATTTAACTGATATCAGGAGTTTAACAATGTATTTGAGAATGCATATTTCTAATGAGTTGTAGAAAGTACCACATATAATCTATTTTAAAAAAAAAAAACTTAAGAAATTGGTTCATAAAACATCAGATCTGTCAATATTTTGAACAGGTAACGTCACCTAATCTCACATGCTGTTGCCATGTTGATGGATGAAGTTAGTTTCAAGGACTTCCTGTACATTTTATAACAATTGTATTGCAGTTTTCTTTGTGTTGTATTTGACAATTTGTGCTAAGTCATTTTTACCTTTCTTTATACAACCTTTGTTTTGTTTAGACAAATTTTTACACTGTCCAGCGACAGATAAAATAGTCATGACTAATTCTGGCACATTTACAAAAATGTTAATTAATATGCATTGTTCCTTCCAATTAAATTCTAAATTTTGAGATATTTATAATAATAATAATTTGTCTTTTAAGTTAAAATCCTTTTAAATTGTAAAATTACAGAATATTCATGTCACATCTAGGTTTAGCTGTTGTTTTTTGTTACTTGGAACACAGTTTCCTTTGTCTTACTGTCAGTTCTGTCTCTCTGATTCTTGTCATTAGTTGTCTGGGTAACAAAGCATTGTAGCAGTCTGTCGCTATGTTATTAAATAGAGAGCCATTTGTATCAGACAGTGGAGACCGTCAAGAGAAATGGAGGGGGAGAATAAAAAAAGCCAGTTGGTAAGTGGGAACTCTTGCATCATGGAGGGGGTCATTTTCTGTGGTAATTCCACCATAAACCGAATCCTACCACTTCTGCAATAAATTCAAGTGTTGCCATAGCAACTCAAAAATGCAGCAAGCCCATAAAGTGTTATAAGATGGAGCTTCAGTCAAAATATGCTTCCCACAATGCAGTTCTTCAGTATTATTGTCACAGTGGTATAATTTAATGCCATTGTCTTTTATTTCCAACAGTTTTTTCTTTATATTTTCTGGTTTTTATTATGGTCCTGTTTTTTTTTTTTTTGTTTTGTTTTGGTTTTTTTGTTATGGTCTATTTCAGTTTGATGGAATTTATTACACTTTGGAAATCTCATGTTAACATCACATCAAATAGTTTCTCTTATAAATTGGCTCTCAGGGAAAATATACGTTGTTCATTTAGTATTTAAAGCCCTTGAACTTTTGCACTTTTTTATGTAAAAGACTAAGTGTTTTAATGGATTTTTTAATAAGTTAGTCCAACACAAACACCGTGTGATTATGATGTGAAGCGACAAGGATATCTTGCTTTATCCAATGCATTGGACACATGTAAGCAGATCATGCAAAAAATCATATTGTAAAATAAGATATTGCTTTTTTTGATAATTACATTGTTTTTGCAGTCTTTCACTTACTAAAACTGAATTTAATTAATTCATTTCATATGACAGCCCTACTTAACCCCACCAGAGTCCAAATTTTGTAGAGCCAGCATTTTCTGCAGTTGCAAGTCTTTTATCCATGTCTCTATGTATGTATTCTTGCTGGCCGGCTGCATTTTCTTTAAAGACAAACATCCCTGCTGCCTGATCCCACCACCCCCAACTCTCATCTCATGAAGATGTCATCAAAACATAAAAATGTTCCATTGGTATAAAAACTCTTGCAGAGCACTAGATAGTTTTGTTTCATATGGGTTTGATACTAGTCTATGCATACAACTCCCACATTGCATTACATTGAACTGAATATATTATTTTATTACTCTCAGAGGGAAATTCATGAAGTACCTTTCTGATTTTACAAAGTAGTAGTTGGACATTTTTATTTAATCTTTAGTAGATGTAATTGTATTAAAGAGCTCTTTCGTTTTCCATTTTATTTCTAAATTATTTAAAAATTAAAAGGAGAAAATCTCTAGCTTCAATGTCTGTTGCACTGAATGAAGTCACTTTTGCTGTTCAACTTTGCAAGGTCGAAATGAAAAATATATTCTAAGAACTGGGTTCAATTATTAAAAATTATACAACGGCCAAATTAAACTTTAAACGTAGAATGCATATTTACGCCACTGCTCCTCTGGTATGATGAGTGGCTTAAGCCTCGAGTTAAATGAAAGAATGTCTTTAAATATTCTTACCTAATTTCTTTTTAACTCTATTTAATCATAAATAGCTTATCTCTAAAAACAAATTATGCAGCTGTAGAGAGTTCAGCTGAGACAATGAATGAAAGTTTGGTCATCAGAATTGTAAGTTTGCCGCTAATGTCTAGTTTTCTCTTGTTAAAAGAAGAGGGGTCTCGTAGTAAATGTGCAGTTTTATCCATGTTTTTGCTAATGAAATGTGTGTAGAAACATGGTTTTGACTGACCTGTTGTGCTCAGATTGCAGCAGCCAAATGGGCACAATCAGAGCGTTGAGGAAATGAAAAACCTCTGGGGCCTCAGTCTGACCACCAGGGTCAATAACATCAAGGCTTTGTTAATTAAATGACTAAATTACTGAGCTGTTGGTGGAGGCTCTGTCAGAGGGTATTTCTGTGAATATTGTTAGAAAAATATGTCCGTTCCATCTGAGTGGCCTTGCACATGCGCCACTGGTCAGAAGTCAGGTGATCCATCAACCTCTTTTTGGTAAGATGACATTGATTTTGTAAAATGTTAATATGACATATACTGCTCTCCAATGTGTTGCCTTTTTTCTTCTTTTTAGACTCAAAACAAACCTATAGTGAACAAACCTATCAGAAACATGGAACAGATATCATCTTTTACAAATGTTATTTTAATAGGTTTGCTTTGTCACAGAGACACACATCATTATAATTATTGAGTTTGCCAAACAGAACAGCATGTAATTAAATGGTGTCTGCTTGAAAGCTTTAGTCTGATTCTGTCATTGTTGTATGCATTAGGTCACAAGCAAAAAAATTAATAACTGATCAGTTATTAAAATCAATGTCACTGTGTTGACCATATTTAACCACTGTTTTTAAAGTCAAGTATGTTTGTGACCCCTATTTTCTCTGTACTTTTGTCCCTTATTTTCTATAGCATTCCAATGATTTGCAAAGATTTGCTGCTACTTTTCTTCCTAAGTGTTAGCAACTGCTTATTTTAATCACTTTCCTGTTTGGAATTCAGGAAACTATTGGGTGTGCAGTACAGTATGCTTTGAATTCACTTACGGTCTCAAGATGCAGTTAGGCAAATAAATGACATCAAGAATACACCAGAACCTCCAATGTTCATTTGTTTGGTGTATTTGTTTTACTTTTTTTGAATTTATAGTGGACTCATATTGGCTCTGGTAGTTCTAAAAAAAAAGATGGATTCTTTACCAACACTGACCTACTTGTTGGTTGTCCCTTTTAAAGATTAACAAATTCATTAGCAGTTCTTTGCAAACCTAATTATTTTTTTAAAATAATACTAATGTTGATATTCAATATACAATGTGGGATAGTTTCTTAAAAAAAAACTGATGTAATCTCTGTCAAATTTATGAGCATAATGACGTTTTTATGTTTGGTTATAGTAAAAATCAGATTGTGCATCTACTATTAATTAAATAAATAAATACGTTTTTCCAAACAGCTCCAGGTTAAACCAAATTATCAGTCACTGGAATATACAAATTATCTCTGGTATTTAGATAAAAATCCATCAGTGACCGCAGGTGTGAATATTCTGCGTTCAGCAAATTGACAGGGCTCTTCGCCTACTATGAAGCTAAGTCCAGCTACCCTACCAATGAAGCTAATTTCAGCCTCATGACCTCAGAATTTCTTGATCCATTTCTGATGACCATAGCATAAAATCTGAACGAAGGGAGACCAGTAAATGGAAAGTTTTGCTTTTTCAACCAGTTGTTTCTTCACCACAACAGACTGGTTCAATGTCCACATGACTGCAGATGAGGCCCCGATCCATTCTTTAAAGATGCCAACACAGACCCACACCATTTGCAAAAAGCAAGGATGGGACCATAATGTTTCCAAACCAGGCACTTCTCTCAATCATCACAACTTAAGATCTTATCCAAAAGCATCACAGATCAGTGAGAAGGGGAAACCTTGCTGCAATGTAGCCTTGCAGGGAAACATCTTAACTTTGTGCTCAGAATGTGGACCGGGGCTTTCTTCTGGTTAGCGTAAGATTTAAAGGTATCTTCGGAAGACCGTACTCGTGCAATGAGATGAATCTAAAACTAGATTTATTTAATATTGCTGTGGCCATCTTAAAAATAGTAGCAGATGTCCAGCATGGATAATAGGCATTTACACCATTTAGCTGCTGTCAACATCAGTCTCATCTACAGCTTTTATACTCACCCGCCACACAAACTGCCACAGATAGATTGATCGAAGAAAGATGGATAACAAAAATGTTTTTGAAGATCAGAAGCTCGAGGAAAAAAAATAACTAAACCAGATTTTCATGATTTCATTTAAAGATGTGTTAAGCTGCTACATCAGTCAACGTTCAATTGGCTACATAGGATAAAATGCAAAGCTTATGCTTTCCCCTCACATCTCAAAAGCACCTTGTGTCTCCCGAACATCTTTTCTGCTCTCAGTTTATATCTTTCCTATGCAGCTGGCTGACAGTATCCTTATGATGCACCACACTTGGCATATATTTTCTTGGGTTATTGAGCAGAGAGCAAAACAGGCTCTTCACATGATTGATGAGGAAATCGCATTTTAATTCAGTTACTGAGCTGTCACCCTGTGGCCATATCTGCATGTCAGCTTTCCACATTTGGAAACCAGCTTTGCTGGGCACAATGGGAGACTGAGAAATGATTTTTCACCCATCTGACAAATGTTCTTGTGGTGATGAACTCGCAGATTGCTCTTCCCATTTTAAAACACCTTTCTTGATTCTTCCTTACAAGTGAAACGCTATGTTTTTCATAATTGAAAAGACAGCAAATTTGCCTCTGCTTCTTGTAAGATGTAACACTGTTATGTATTTTCTTTTCTGCATTTCCACTTTCTGCTGTTATGTGACCTTACTAACTTGTGAGCCTCTACAGATTTCACGATTTGAGGTGCAATTTTATTTTATTTTTTTCTAAAACTGATACTCCTTTTATATTGTTTTATTTTCTGAGATGCTTGTATCATTACCAATCAAACAAACTACTTTAATAAAATTAACTGTTAATATATACCAGGAGTTTAAATAATTTTGGACTTAGCTATACATAGTTGTAAATTTTGAAACCTAAAGTTTATGTATGTTCAAAAATCTTCCTCCAGTCCTCTGCTCACATTTCTTTTTAACTATTGCTTCGTGTCCACATTGTACTTTTTTAAAAAAAAACATATTTAGCAAATAGTGTGCCACAGTTTGTTCATTGAGATTTCCATCTGTTTCTATAGAGTTGAATGGAATACTAGAAACTCATGGCTGCCCCTTCTGAATGTGTTCTTTATTACATTTGACCAACAGATTCAATATGGCAATTCACCATCCATTATATAAGGCATCTGGATTTTGATAACATTACTTCTGCATTTCAGTCCAAATTTAGAAAAACATGTTTTGTTTGAGGGAGGGGGTTCTCTCTAGTGGTTATTTATATTTGGATAGCTTAATTCCAAGTTTGTCCTTTTTTCTTATCTGTGCCATAATATAAATTTTATTCATGCTTTTTTTGTGTGTGAAACTAATAAATGCTATTTGCAATTTGTATTATAGCAACTTGCCTTTTTCAGTTGTTTTTGATCAGAGCTTCTTTTGACAGATGCATTGACCTTAGTATGATCAATTGAATGTGCTGAGTTCTGTTCTGTGTGCATGTTTCAGTGTCTCCAATTATGAGTATAAAGTTATACTGTTGTGAACTCCTACAGTAACCTTTAGGACTGATATCTTCATAGAATCCATATTATTTCTGGGTCACACATTTCATTCTCATTATTTAGAAAGCATTTGTAGTTTTTCCACTGTCAGCTCACCGTATGTGCTGAAGCTGTGGATTTGTAAGCTCCTTCTGCCATAGTCTCACTGTGGAGGTTTCCATCTTCTCACAAGAAAAGGGATAAAAATTAAGCTTTGTTGAGAACAAAGCATTAGAAGATATCTTAGCACCTAGGGCACAAAGCTCTTTTGAAAACATTTGAGGTTTTTCTTCCTTTGAGAAGGATTTGTTTTTGAGGCTTTTTTTACAGTAGCTGTTGTAAAGAAATGCATATTATTTTATTTTCTGGGTAAAAACTTGAATTACATTTGATAATTAAACTCAAAATCTGCTTCCCTTTTTTTCAATAGGGCAAAATGGTGAAAGGGATGGGAGGAGCCATGGATCTAGTAGCTAGTGCTGGAACTAAGGTGGTGGTCACAATGGAGCACTCGGCGAAGGTGTGTATGCGTATGAGTGTAGGAGTGTGTGCTTTTCACTTACTTTCAAGTCACTTCAGCTAAAGAAGTAATATATGTGTACTTTTCTAACATGGTTTCCGATCTGGTGACGTTCTAACTCCAGTTCAGCCCACTCTTCCCATTTTGTCTTATGAATTTAGTCACTGGTTTGTTTTGTAAGGTTGATCATGTCATAAATAAAGTTTTGGATCAGCTGTAACTGTGCATATTCTTATTCCAGCTCACCCTGTTGTCTTAGATAAATTCCTACCTGTGCCCCTGTCTGAATTTGCAAATTAGCTTGAAGATTTTACCACATCCCTGCTAAAACATGTTTCCAATCAGTACCTCGCTGGCCAAAAGTTAAGTACGTATAGATTTTAAAAATGCAGTCCTCCATCCACTATGAATTAGCAGTTGTTGACAAATGAATTGAGAAAATGTTGTAAAAAATAACTTGATGCTGCTTTGAATAAATAAAACACCCTTGGCAAATGTGAGTCAGGTTTCTTTGTTGTATGGAACTTTGGAACCTTATATCTAAATTTCTACATAAGTACTTTTTTCTTTTGAGTCAAACCAAATTGGCAATTTCCTTTTCCCATGCTTGCTTCCTTTGCCAGCATACTTTGTATTTGCTTCCTATAATAATGACTGTGACTGGTATGGCTGATTAGGGACAAGTCAGTTAATAGATTGCCTAATGCCTTTTTATCTGAGAATGCCAGTTCATCCTAATGAGGTTTTGCTCAGACGGCATCCCTTCTTCATTTGTCTTGAGCTAATTTAAAAACAACTCCAGAATTGTAGTTGGTCCAGTTTTTTTTTTTTTTTTTTTTTATTTTGGAAGGAGGAGGCATTTGGAAGAGCTGATTAATAGTTAAACGTGTTCCAGCTACAGATAAACTCAGTTTTTTTTCTTTTCAAAATGCGTAGCTTTACTGTTAGAAAATCCAGACTGATATGCGGCAGAAGCCCATTCTTCTGTATGAACAGAAACATGTTGGGTGCTTTTTTTTTTTTTTTTTTTTTTTTTTTTTTTTTTTTTTTTTTTTGTTTGTGTTTTTTTTGTTTTTTTTCTTATTTTTCTTTTTTTTTTTGTTTCTTTTTGCTTGCGGACGCCGCCATGTGTCCTGTGTTTT
>CAEGAE010019871.1:0-14124 GCA_903067095.1 Girardinus metallicus | reverse complement strand
AACTGATGTGCATTACTATGTTAGTGGTACATGTTGGAAAAAGATGGAAACTGTTTCATAATCACAAAATCATTTTCCTGCACTGTATGAAATGTGTCGTCTTAATATTTAAATTTCATCATATACAATGTGCAAATAGTACAGTTATCGTCCAGGTGTGGAAATGTTATAGGCTGCGGTTGTTATTCACTAAATCAAAGTTAATGTTTAAAGTTATTTGTAAAATAAAAAGTCCTGGTTAGGATCATTCCCACCTTGAACTTTGGCCAGAGGGTGATGTGATGTGATGTTGTCTGCACAACCAACGTTGTGATAGATGGATGGATGTAAATAAATAGGCAAATGAATAGATAAATAATGAAAATAACAAAATTACCCTATTGTTGTTCCACACAATGTTTCCTTGTATATACCATGTGTAATACCTTTTACTATAATTAAACTGCATGTATAAATTGGTGTTAGTACCAATATCCTAATCAATTTGGTCTTTTGTTTTTTAAAGGCGAACTTCCTTTCTCCCCCAATACAGCAGATTGCTTTTATGTTATTCACAATCAGTGTTTTCTTACTGCCATAAGCAGTGAACTGAAGGTACATTATTTTGGGTGATCTTATTATTGTTCTGCAGTGCACTGAAGAAAATAATTGTTCTTTCTATCTGTTTATAGATTGACTGTGATGTCATAGCGCTGATGGATGACAAAACTGCCAGATTGTCTGGCAGACTGAACTACAGACTTTCGTTCTGTACCAAATAAACACTTGCAATTTTAGCACACAGTCATTGGATTATATTGTGCTCATCTCACTTCCAAACTTCGTAGATCAACCAATGTGATTATGCATCTTGTGACAACACTAATTTATATTGAAATGCGTGAAGATTTTCCCAATGGTAACCTTTCACCTGTCCATTAACTTGATTTCTTGGACTAAAGCTTTGTAAGCTTTGTATTTCAGCAAACCGCATGTCCCTGCATTGACTCAGGGACAAGTCCAACCCTTAAGAGCTTCTAGTATTGCTGCAATTTTTAGGAGTAACCCACTGCCAACATATCTGAAGCAAATGAAGAGCTTCTTGCCATAACCTTATAGAGGTGCATGACTTGCTAATGAGGGGATGCCGTATTCTAATTTAGGTGTGCTGGTACTCCAACTATTAAAATTGATTGGACTTGGTCACCCCAAATTAAATTAACGTTTTGAAACTACAGAGCATTTTTACAAACATGTATTTCTGCAAATATTTGAAGTTGTTATGCCTTTTGGGGAATGCTTAGTGCTATTAAAGTAAAGGGAAGCTGTAATAATCGTCACCCATATGAAGATCCATCACATTTTGTGTTTCAGCTCTAATTATTTTAAGATACAGCTTTTAATGTAAATTAACAAGCTCATAACCAAACTGATGCTGTTAACTGACTTATGTAAAGCTCTTAATCTGACAGAACTAAAATAAGAAACAAATAGCCAACATAATTTGACCTGTATTTGTAGCATCCCTGCACCTATGAAACAGAACCGTGCCCTGAACCATGTTATTGTCTCATTAAGTGTAAGAGACCATGTCTAATTATTAAGTGTGTATCTTTAACTATTTTTAATTAATGCTTGAAAAGAAAAATAAATGGCTTTTTGTCATGTGACTGAGTTCATTTGTGGTAGTTCCTTGAATTCTATTTCCATCATTTTTATATCTCTGAATACTTTAGCTTGTGGATAAATATTATCCTGTAAAATGGAATATTTTTCTCAATTAAATTAGCTGATTAGTCTTATTTAATCACTGCAAAACAAGCCACGTGTAAATATTGAATATACAGCAAAATACATATTGGAGGCAAGATATAAGGCTATAGATTTGCAAAGATTAAAGATTTTATTGTTAATTTGAATAACATGGTCATTAGAATGACCCAACTTTCAAAGCAGTCTTTTAGGTCCAGTGTTACAAATCAGTTATTCAATATAAAAGATAACACTACTGCTCTTGTATCAAAAAATGACATAAGTTCTCACAGGTGTAGAGAAAATAAGCACTAACTGTTGAGATAATACCGACATACAAAAACAAAACTGAATTCTGAGATTAAAGTCAGAATTTAAGAGGCCCTCATCTTCTTCCATAAGAAACCCATATTCACAACTGTTCTTACAGAATTTCATCTATGTGCATCTAAGGATGGGTACCTTTGACACTTGAATCGATTTGGTACTTTCTAACTTTCTAATGTAACAGCTATGCTTACTTACAGTCATGAAAAAGTTTGGGCACCCTTATTAATCTTAATTATTTTCATTTCTATATATTTGGGTGTTTGCAATAGCTATTTCAGTATGCATTAAAACAAAATTTGACAGGTGCAAAAATTTGTGTACTCTCATTTTATTGATATGAATACCCTTAACTAATGTTCACTGACTCACTGAAACAGAAAATTGGTTTGGTAACTTCATTAAGATTTGAACTTCATAGCCAGGTGTGGCCAATCATGAGAAAAGGTATTTAAGGTGGCCTATTGCAAGTTGTTCTCCTATTTGAATCTCCTCTGAAGAGTGGCATCTTGAGCACCTCAAAACAACTCTCAAATGATCTGAAAACAAAGGTTGTTCAACATAGTTGTTTAGGGGAAGGATACAAAAAGTTGTCTCAGAGATTTAAACTGTGAGTTTCCACTGTGAGGAACATAGTAAGGAAATGGAAGACCACAGGGACAGTTCTTGTTAAGACCAGAAGTGGCAGACCAAGAAAATATCAGAGAGGTAGAGAAGAATGGTGAGAAATGTCAAGGTCAACCCACAGACTGCCTCCAAAGACCTGCAGCATCATCTTGCTGCAGATGTTGTCACTGTGCATCGTTGAACAAGTCAGCTGACTTTGCACAAGGAAAAGCTGTATGGGAGAGTGATAACAACTTCTCCTTTTCTGCAAGCCTTTTCTGCAAGCACGCCACAAACAGAGTCGCTTGAGGTATGCAAAAGCACTTTTGGACAAGCCAGCCTCATTTTGGAATAAGGTCCTGTGGAGTGATGAAATAAAGATTGAGTTGTTTGGTCATAAAAAAGGCATTATGCATGGTGGCAAAAAACAGCATTCCAAGAAAAACACTTGCTACCCACTGTAAAATTTGGTGGAGGTTCCATCATGCTTTGGGGCTGTGAGCCAATGCCGGCACTGGGAATCTTGTTGAGGGTCGCATGGATTCCACTCAATATCAGCAGATTCTTGAGAATAATGTTCAAGAATCAGTTACGAAGTTGAAGTTATGCAGAGGATGGATATTTCAGCAAGACAATGATCCAAACACTGCTCCAAATCTACTCAGGCATTCATGCAGAGGAACAATTACAATGTTCTTGAATGGCCATCCCATTCCCCAGACCTGAATATCATTGAACATCTGTGGAATGATTTGAAACGGGCTGTCCATGCTCGGCGACCATCAAGCTTAACTGAACTGGAATTGTTTTGCAAAGAGGATTGGTCAAAATACCTTAATCCAGGATCCAGGAAGCTACAGGAAGTGAGTAGGGGCCGTTATCTTTGCAAAAGGAGGATCTACTAAATATCAATGTCACTTTCTACTGAGATGCCCATATTTTTGCACTTGTCAAATTTAGTTTTAATGCATACTGCACATTTTCTTTTAGTCCAATGAACCTCATTTCAATACTGAAATATTACTGTCCATAAGTTATTGATTGTATTTCAAACTATTGCAAACATTCAAATATTTAGAGAAACATATAATTAAGATTAATTGGGTTGCCCGAACTTTGTCATATGACTGTAGTTTACTGAACTAGCTGACATCATTACGCCCTTTTGTGTGCTATGCTGCATTCAGGACAAGCATGGAAAGTCCCCCAATCTTCCTCCATACTGTCACGATGATGCGTTTAGGTACCGAAACGTACTGTTTGATTTTATGTGATTAGATTCTCTGTAATATTGACAGAATTAGGTTGGTACTTATGAAAGTATAATTCAGTACCCATCCCTATGCGCAACCTTAGTCCAGACCTCCTGGCCTAACATTTTTGTCTTTTTCTAGGCTTTGCTCCAGACAGTTGATAGGGAGCAGAGAGAGATGATGGAACTGGATTCTGCCAAAGACTGTTTGTTGAGCATCTGTACTCCTGGAGGTCAAGATGCTATCACACTGAAGATTTGCTACCTCCATGAACTATGTGCCAAATCAGAGCATGAAGTGAGGAAGCACCTGACAACCTGTGCGAGGCGGCTAGAGGAGATGGACTGTGAACTGGCCCAAATATCCCAGGAGATAAAGGAGAAAGCGGCTGCCCTGCAGTGGGAACTGCGCTCTCTGGACCAGGCATTTAGTTACAGTGAACCACAGAGCAACATAGCTCAGCTTCAGCAGCACTGGCACAGCCTTCAGGTATTGTCTGAATTTTCTTACAAAAACGGTTTTTTGCTGAAAAAAAGCACCTTCTGAAATAACCATTTCTCTCCCGCTGTGCCAAGTGTGTAATGTAGCTTTTCATTTTTCTGTCAGAACTGTGAGAACTCACTGCTGGATTTGGGAGTCAAAGTTCATCACCTGTACCAAGAAGTAAAATCTGCAACATATACCAACGAGTTACCTGCAGAAATTATCAGTTTGGTTGGATCTTTATGCCAGCAACATACCAGGTACCATATTACAAACAGTCACTGACATTTCAACAGAGCTGCCATTCACAATGTGCACAATTAGGCAAGTTTAAGTTTTGACCATATGCATATTTTCCAGCACTAAGCAGTATAAACTTGAATGCTTATTGAATATAAACATATCTTATCTGTATTTGTTTAATGAGGGAGAGTGGGAGCTAAGGAGATCAAAACTCTATATCAAGATCTGTAGAATTATTAGACAGCTTCTTTTCATCAGGCAAAATGAGCTGACAAAGAGACTTAAGTGACTCTGAAAAGTCCAAAATTGTAAAAAGTCTTTTAGAAGGATTCATCACTCTTGAAATTGCTAAGACATTGGGGTGTGATCACAACTTAGCTAGAGTGCCCAGAGTACTTAATTACGACATACATTGAAAAGACACCCTGCCTACATTTAAGCTCGATGGTGGCTCACTGATCCTCTGTGGTTGCTTTGTTTCCTCTGGCACTGGAAACCTGCTGAGCAAAATGGACTTGATAAACTATCTGGAAATCCTTGAAAAAAAATCCCCACTGTCTGTGAGGAAGCTGGAGCTTTGGTGACACTGGAGAGTAAAACCCGATGTCCTGAAAAATTCTCTAGACTCATCATCAATAGCTGCAGCACAAACCAAATGATCCTAATGAACTGGATACATTTGGCTATGAAGAGTACACCAAGACTGATCAGGAGTAATGCCAGAAGCTACTGCCTGGTTTATAAATCCTATTTTTAGTAGGTCATACCAGCTGAATGATGGACCCTGAATTTATCAATTAACCTTTCATTTTGATTCATTAGAGCCTGATCAAAAAAGAAAAGAATACTTTGGTCCTTGTCACTCTGCAGGAACAAATTAGAGATGTCATCCTTGGAGCAGAAGTCAGAGACTGATGGTGTTCTTAGAAGAATGATCAGGTTCCCTTATTCGAAAAACTATAGTTTGCTGATGGAGACTTTTTTGCTATTCTGGCACCTGTATGATATACCAGATGCCAGAAATAGCAGAAACATGCTACACTCATTGACTATGATTTCTACAAATTAAACGGAAGCAAAAAAACATATTTTTTCCCCCATGTTATTTATTGAACTTACTTTTTTTTTCCCTAGTTGCACAGATATTTATTTGTATTGTATGTTTGAATGATTATAAGATCAATTAATAACAACTGCACTACATTTTATTTCTCTGTGTTGACAGTTTGGAGTTTAGGCTAAGTGAGCACCAAAGGGCCTGTTCTACAAATGCAGCTCATTATCTGAAGGACTCTATTTCTATTATGGAACAGTGGACCCACAGCAACCCGTCAGACTTAGTTTCTTCTGTGCAGGTTTCCTCCTCGTCTCTCAATCACGTCACATATTTTACTGTTAAATTATTGCTAATATTCTGCTTCTTCATCTATGCTATCATAAAATATATAAGACATAAAATATATTACACAGATATGTGAGCAAAAGTTAATTCTTTTTCCCCTCTTGGTTTCAGATGGCCACAGACGAAGTTGAAAGTCTGCAACACAATCTGCATGAAGCACTTTCACACCAACAATTTCTAACAACCTGCATGACACAAGACTTGTTTGAGAAGTTTAAGAAAGAGTGCTTAGAGACTCTTGAACATGTAGATGGACACAAGAACTCTTTAAATCAGAGCTTGAAGGTAACTACATCATAGAATGTGTTTCTAAATCAATGCTTTGTCAGATCAAGAACGAAACGTGATCTTACAAAAGTAAGAGTAAGAAACCTGGTGTTTCTTACTTTAAATAAAGTAACTTAATTCTAATACAAAAAACCCTTAATTCAGTTTTCTCTGTTTTATTGAAGGAAATTGAACAGAGAGGCGAACAACTGCCTGCTACTCAGTCCTTGGCTATGTCTCATGTAAAACTGGTGGAAACAAAGAGTACTGTTGTGACACCACCACGTAAGAACAAGAGTTTCCATGAGAAGCAAAGTGCATCTTTACCCAGAACGTCTACATCTGTTATGGATGAATTATTGGTTCAAGTTGAGGAAATGCAGACTCAAACTCTGAAACCCAGTTTGAAACCAGCCTGGGAAGTTTCAAAAAGTACTACATGTGAAGAAATTTCACTGCTTCCATCCAGAAGAAAATCAAAGTGCTTAGAGACTGAAAAACAACTTTTCCATACAGAGGTGGAGTCAGACATGAGGAAAATTATCAATACTCACTGCAATGATATCAGTAGAAGTGAACTTGAGACCAAATTTGAACCAAGTAGCGTTGAGGCAAGGGATCAAATATTACTCTCAAAAGCAAGTGATGCTAAATTGCAACAGAACCAGGACTATTTTAAAATTGCACCATCTGGAGTTACTACTGTTGAAAAAAATACAAGTGTTGTGTGTCCACAGTTTGTTCAAAAGTACCCTGACCCAACTCTTTTAAGACAACAAGAGGTTCTACATCCCAGACAAAAACCAATGAGTCCAAAATGTCCCTCTAAATATCCTGAACAAATGGTACAAGCAGAGCTAACTGAAGTCAGCCATGAGAAAGAATCAATACTTATACCAATCAGAAGAAAGTCAAAGACTGCCACCCCAGCTGCAACTTGCAGGGAAATTGCTTTTGATAGTTGGAGTACAGAAGCTGACCCTGAAGATAACAAAACACCTATCAGCTTGGAATATTCAGATTTGCTCAGAGAATCAGAAACAAAGGAAATCACTGATGAAGAGAAAGATAAACCTTCTCGAGTCAAAAGAAGATTAAAAGGTGAAGAAACACCAATGGATCATATCGCCAAAACATTGGCAGAAAGCCATCCCCATCCAAACAGTGACAAGTCTTTACAGAGTTCTAAAGTGCAACAACTGGTGTTTGTAAAAGAAACTGAACTTATACCAAGTCATGGGATGTTGAACCTTGAAGCTCAGTTGGCGTTAAATTACTCTGCCAATATAATACCAAGTGTAGACCCTGATGATACCCAGCAAGAATCAAACTTTGCCACAGAAACCTTTCTAGACAGTCCTTTTTTGTCACCAAAAAGAAAATCAGAGAAAACAGAATTGTGTATTGTACAAGACTTTCAGATGGATGAGGCTCAAAGTAATACGTCTTTTCAGTTTGAACAAAGTAATAATGAATCTATGGCTCAAGGATCTTCAGATGAGCTCATAGGATTAACTGACTCTTCTCTTAAGGACAAAGGTAAATTTTCACCAACTAAATGGATCTCAGAAACATCAAAACCTTTGCAAGATACCATTGCAAAACCTGTACAGGATAAATTAATGAGACCGGAAGGACAGAATCCTTCAGAAGAAACAGAGTCTACCATTTTAACAGAAATAACAGTCATACCAATTAGGAGAAAATCAACATGTAGTGACATTTCAGCATCTGTCCAGCCTGCCACTATAGGAACCTACAACCTGGAGTCTAACGAAACAAAAGAAATTGGAAGTGGAAAAGCTACTGATCAAGAAGAACATGAGCTCATTCTAACCACAAAGTCCAATAATCTTGTAAGTTATAAAGAACATTTTAGCAAGGAGAAGGCACAGGGAATGGAAAATGATCAGATTAGATCAGAGGGAAATGACAGACAGGCTGAAGTACTAGTAGTGGATTCAGTTAAGCTTATACAAAACAAAAGAAAGTCAGAAGGTCTAAAGCTTCTTCTGTATGAAAAGTATGATACTGAGAGCTCAATGCCACCATCCACAGAGCAAACAGATTTTAATTTGGCAGGAACTGAGCTTAGACAAACAAGACAAGATGTAACAAGAGTTGAGCCTTCAGCAGGTCCAGAGTTACTATGTGCTACTGAAACACACACTGATGTAGTCATGACACATCGTATAGAAAAGCACAACAGCCTTAAACTTACCACAGCAGAAAATAACAGCAAGAACAATGAAACTGCAGCAGAAGACATCAGCTCAGAAAAAAAGAATGATTTTCAAGACCAGGATCAACAAGAAAAGGAAAAGGCCACCAGTGGAAGATTTCTACAGTCATTAGATAGTTCTTTCCACGAAGTAGAAAACTCTGCTTCAACTCATGCTAATGGCTCTAAGGCAGACATTTCATACAGTTCAAGTATACCATGCAAAACATCCGACACAAGACTGCAGGAGTCTGAGCACAAAGCCAAAGAGATTCCTCATCAAACTATTTCTCAATCTTCAGAAAGAGATTTGGACATGGTTTCTGAAGTACAGTGCCTGGTTTCTTCTGATACTTCAGATGTTTCCACAGCTTTACAACCAGAGACTATGGCTGTTGGGATTGGTGTTTTAGAGATGAAGGAAATAAGGAATGAACTTAAAAAAGAAAGAGATTCTTCAACTCAGCCATCAGATACACTAACTATTGATTGGGAGGAATATGAACACTTTACAACCACAACATCTAAAAATTTCCTTGTTACCCCAGAAACTTTTTACAAGGAGGAAACACTGGTGACGAAAGCTCCTGATAGTCAGATAGCTGAAGCTACTACTGAGTTAATGTATTTTAGAGGTGAACCAGAACCTATAGCTTCAGTTATAAATGAACAAAGTCCAGACAAAACTGAGTCACAGAATCTAAGTAATAGTAATAAAAATAAAACCCAAAGTCAATTTGGAGAAGCACCTTCAAGAACACAAGATGAGAGAGGACCATTTTCAACTTCTGTAGTGGGTTTAACACAGATTTCATTTACCAAACAAAAGTCAGAAAGTCCCAAGAATGTTGATGAAATGAAGGCATCTGGAACAAAGACAGAAAATGACAATGTGGACAACCAAACTATTGTACAAAAACACAGTGAAGTAGCTGAAGAAACTAAAGTTCAGATTTTGGAAGATCAGACTCTACAAGGAATGAAAGTAGCCACAATCATTCTTGATACAAGGGAAAGATGTATGGTTGAAGCAAGTTATCTTACCCACGAGTTGGACACTTGTGCATTAAGTCATCATGCTAAAGAGAATGAGGAAGACATTTCAGCCGTTCCATTAAAGTCATGTCAGGAGTCTGAGCACATTGTCAGAGGTTCTCCACAACAAACAATTACCCAGTCTTCGGAAAGAGATCTGGACACTGCTTCCAAAGCGCAGCTTTCTCTTTCCTCTGACTTTATAGATCCACCAAATACAGCTAATTACATATTAAATTTGTGGAAAAACACAGACAAAATTGAGAAGAGATATTTGATTCTTGATGTCCCTGCAGCTGCATTCAGTCAGATAAGTGAGATAGAGCTAAATCAACTTGATACAGAGTCTCAAAGCAAAAATATTTCCAACACACCACTTGCTTTGTCTCAAGAAGAAAGGACTGAGCTCACAGAAATACACTTAACAGAGAATGAAAATTTAAAACTGAGAGGAACTGTGAGTGAGCAAAAAGAGTCTGAGCAGAAGGCATCTCAGGAAATATACGAGAAGCTTAAGGAAAGTTTGGTGCATGAAGTCAAAGAGATCAAGGAAAAAAAGCTTGCTCATAAGGAACCTGACTGCATTCTAGATCTAAATATCACTAGCAATCATAAGGTCAATGACGGCACATGTGTCACAGGAGATGAGACAGTTAAGGAGCCTGTTGAAAGCATTATCCAGGAAGATATTACTGAGAAAACCTCAGCTGAAATCAAGACTCCTGGTTTGGAAGCAGCAATGGTAAACATGACAGAACTTATAGAAATAAGCTTTTATGAGCAAGACCAAATACATCAGGTTGAGACTAGACTGGCAAAGGAATGCAGTATTCCAGTTAAACGTCCCACTCTTCTAACACATAAAGGTGATGCAAAATCTGTCACCTTAGAGAGATCTCAAATACTGACCAAAGTCCATATTCTACAGCTAGATGTACAGAGCATACAAGAAGAGAGTGATCCCACTTCTATTGAAGAAGAAAATGAGACGGTCATAGATATTGATCGAACACATAACCAGCCTGAAAAATATATAGTTTCTCTCAACCCAGAGGAAGCTACATGTACAATGAATGAGATAGAAATGCAAGCCAGTAGTAGCCAAATTGTAGGTAGTGTTGCTCAAGCTGGCTCTGTTCAACTCACTTCTTTTGGTTATGAGTCAGAACACCCACAGGAAACAAGAGACATTGAAATATGCTTAAATGACAAAGACATAGGTCACAGAGAAAAAGAGGCAAAGATAGAACTTTTGAGAACAGAAATTGAAAAGGCTGGGCTTGGCAAAAGACATAGTTTCATGAAAGATCATCCTGAAATGGCAACAGAAACACCTAATTATTTTTCTAACAGCCTTGGAGAAAAATCAGAAGAGTCAGAGAAAACTCACAGGGAACCTGAAGAACAAGAAGCCCAACAAGCCAGTGCTGATGGGCAGGAAAACATGTTTGTCAAAGTAGAGGAGCCAGAAATAGATGGATTAAGAGCAGAATCACAACAAATTGACTCCAATGTGTCTCAGTATGACTCCTCACAACCATTGTCTTCATGTGATGCGGACACTGTACTTGATGACAAAAGGACCTTTGAGCAAGGTGATTTCAATACAGAAGTAATGAATAGGCAAGACATCTGGAGTGCCATACAGGAAAGATATGGGGATCTGTCCCAGAATGTGAATGACAACTCTATTACAGAAAAAGGAAAACAGTTGTTGATTTTACAACCAGATACTCAGCTGCAAAAACCCACATCAGTAGTTACAATCGCAAAGATGCCAAAGACTGATCCAAATGAAACATGTATACAGGGCCAAAGAGGAATAGAAAAGCAAGACCTAGTTTCTTTAGATGTTTACCCTGAAGAGATGTTAATGGTAGATTTAAAACAGCAAGCATTTGTTGAAGCAAAGAAACCTGAAATTGATAATATGGAAAAAAGTCAAGATTACAAGCAGCTAGGATCCGGCAATGGTGCATTACCTGAGGTAGATAAAGATCCCGGTGTTGCAGAAAAACCATCTAAACTGTTAATACATGACATTGATGTTGGACCAGAGTCCTTTTATAAGAACTTTATTGAAAATACAGAAATTTTTGTGAGCCCTTTTGAAGTCCGAATTGCAGACACTGAAAAGCAGTTAGGAATGGTGCCATGCATAAAGACTGGCTTGGTAGAAGAAAGCCAAGATGCAGAAATGGCAAAGGTTCAGCAAGGGTTTGAAAGAATTAAAGAAGCTGTTCAAGAAACCTTTACATCAGTCATGTCTCAACCTAGCTTGGTCCAAATGTATAAACACTCAACAGACGCAAAAGAAAAGTTTGGTGATCAACAAGTGACAGAGACTGAAGAAAATACAGTCAGTGCAGATCTACAGCTTCAAACTCCTGATGATGAAGTAAAGCTTCAGACTGTGAACCTGCCAAAGGTAAGTCATTCTATTATAGCAATCAGTTTTGTATAAGGAACACAAATCTTAACCTCAAATAGAATACACCAACTATCATGGTAAGAAAGAAATATTGTAATTGAAGTCAGGCTACTTGCAGCTTCCAGGGCCATGTGACACATTATATAAGGTGTTGTGTTGGAATCTTAAAGACTTCATTACCAAATTGAGATGTAACTGATATGAGGTTGTTATTGTGGCTTTCTGTGCTGCTGTATGACATTTTAGCCATTCAGATAGAAAGGATACATTGACTGACCACTTTATTAGGTACCCCTTGCTAATACCGGGTTGGACACCTTTTGCCTTCAGAACTGCCTTAATCCTTCAGGGATTAAGGCAGTTCTATTCTTGTTGAATAGAACTGTTGCAGTTCTATTCAACAAGGTACTGGAAACATTCCTCAGAGAGTCTGCTCCATATTGACATGATAGCATCACACAGTTGCTACAGATTCCATGATGCAAATTTCCCATTCCACCATCTCCCAAAAGTGCTCTATTGGAGCACCTTTGAGATACATATTGAGATCTGGTGACTCAATATGTATAGCCCATTCGAGTACAGTGAACTCATTGTCGTGTTCAAGAATAATTTCCGAGATGATTCATGCTTTATGATATGATGCGTTATCCTACTTGAAGTAGCCATCAGAAGATGGGTACACTGTGGTCATAAAGGGATGGACATGGTCAGCAACAATACCTAGGTATACTGTGACATAGACACGATGCTCAATTCGTACTAATGGGCCCAAAGTGTGCCACAAAAATATTGCTCACACCATTGCACCACCACCACCAACCTGAACCGTTGATACAAGGCAGAATGGATCCATGCTTTCTTGCTGTTGATGTCAAATTCCTGCCCTACTATCTGAATATCACAGCAGAAATTGAGACTCATCAGACCAGGGAACGTTTTTTCAATCTTCTATTGTCCAATTTTGGTGAGCCTGTGTGAATTGTAGCCTCGGTTTCTTGTTCTTAGCTGACAGGAGTGGCGCCCAGTGTGGTCTCCTGGTGCTGTAGCCTATCCGCCTCAAGGTTCGACGCATTGTGTGCTCAGAGATGCTCTTCTGTATACCTCGGCTGTACTGAGTGGTTATTTGTGTTACTGTTGCAATTCTATCAGCTACAACCAGTCTGGCCATTCTCCTCTCCTTTCCAATATCCAGTGAACTGCCGCTCACTGGATACTTTCTCTTTTTTGGACCATTCTCTGTAAACCCTAGAGATGGTTGTGTGTGAAAATCTCAGTAGATCAGCAGTTTCTGAAATAGTCAGACCAGCCCGTGTGGCACCAACAACCATGCCACGTTTAAAGTGACTTAATTCACCATTCTTACCCATTCTGATGCTCAGTTTGAACTGCAGCAGATCGTCTTGGCCATATGATTGGCTAATTCGACATTTGCTTTAATGAGGAGTTGGACAGGTGTACCTAATAAAATGTCCGGTGAGTGTACGTCCTTTCTAGTATTTGTACAAAAACCTGAACTAACTTATTAATTTAGCATCAAAGTGAAGACCATGTAAAAAGATCATGTGGGGCCCACTCGACTGGGATGATTAAGAAATATAGTGAGATTTTTAGTCGAGATTTAAAGGAAGTCAGTGTTTCAGCTGTTTTACAGTGTTCTAGAAGTTTGTTCCAGATTTGTGGTGCATAGAAGCTGAATGGTGCTTCTCTTTGTTTGGTTCTGGTTCTGGGGATGCAGAGCAGACCTCAACCAGAAGACCTAAGGAAGATTTATACAACAACAGGAGGCCTTTAATTTATTCTGGTGCTAAGTTGTTCAGTGATTTATAAACTACCAACAGTATTTTAAAGTTTATTCTTTGAGCTAGAGGGAGCCAGTGTAGGGACTTAAAACTGGTGTTATATGCTCTATCTTCCTAGTTTGAGTGAGAATGCGAGCAGCAGCGTTCTGGATCAGCTGCAGCTGTTTGATTGATTTGTTTGACAGACCTGTGAAGACGCTGTTGCAGTAATCGATGCGACTAAAGATAAACGCATGGATGAGTTTATCTAGATCTCGTTGAGACATAAGTCCTCTAATCCTGGAGATGTTCTTCAGGTGATAGAAGGCCGACTTTGTAACTGT
>CAEGAE010019868.1:0-82002 GCA_903067095.1 Girardinus metallicus | reverse complement strand
TAGGATGAACATTTTATATATTTTGTGTAATTTTAAGGTGTTTGGAACTTCATCCTATCGCAGCAGGCCGCACATGCTACAGCCAATCGAACCACGGCTTTGATGATATGACTCCGGATGACATTAAGGCCCGATTGACGCACATCCGCTGACCTGAAAACAGGTTTTGTTATTTGGTTTCAATGTAGAGTATTTAATTATGCTGTATAATAATTGTAAAAAATAAAGGTAACTACTTCACGGATTTCGTCTATCACTGCTTCTTTTCGGACTGCAACCCCCGCGAAAAACGAGGGTTCACTGTACTGTGGAACAAAACTCTTCAGGTAGAAGAACGGAATGTATTCAACCTTCCTGGAAAGTTGACGAACGAAGCACAACTGCACCGAACTGAGAACCAAGGATGACAGTACAACATAAAAATAACAAAGAATCACTGTAAAAACAGACGTATGTATATATTTGACAACTTTGTCTCTGCCTTTAGGACGCAGAGCCCCTGGGACTGACTCCCAATAAGCGCCACAAGGTTTATTGAATGATCACTGCTAAATTAAATTATGCAGGCAGGAATACACCAGATGCTTTTTGTACAGTAAGCCAATATTAAACCGAATGGTGTGCTGTACATTCACACTGAAACTTCAGGTCATACAGATCAGCTCCCTGATCTTTTGATCCACTAACCTTTATTAATGCAAAGTCTGCAATGTCCTTTTCCCCCAGTCACCATCCATTTTCTCCAGAAAGTCTGTTTAATGTCCCCCCTGAGGTTTAGGAGACCGATGCGGTGTCTCTTTGTCCCTGCTCAGAGAGGTTTTTTAGTGTACTTCGCTGAGGTGGTGGGAAATGATGACAATGATAGCTGGAGGTTTTGTCCCAGTATGCAGGGTAAAGCTGGTTTCTTGTTTCATATCGATGTGGACTGCTTGATGCTGTGAAAGCTGACACGTGAAGGTGAAGTTGGGATGGACATAGCCTGGGTCATCCTGGCCCGGATTGAGTGCTGCTCCTGCCACCGGTGGAACCGCTTCCGTACAGCTGAGCGAACCTGTAACCAACACCAAACCCAGGAGTAAACAACCAAACTGCACATCTTAGCAGTCACGTTCATGTAAAAACACTAAAACATATAAAATTGCCAGCCATGGGATTCCTCCAGGGTGTGTAATTGGACAATTGCTGGTTTATTTAATATGCTCTTTTTCAGCAACACAATGCCTGACTGTGAGAAATAGTATTTGCCTGCTTACAGCGTTCTTTTTTTTTGTCACACTTAATGGGTTTAGATAATAAAACAACTTCTATTTCAAAGATAACCTAAATACTAAAAAGTGGTCTTCAAATAATGGTTTCATTTATTAAGGAAAAACAGCTATCCAAACCAATATGGTTCTACGAAAAAAAAAAAAAGAAGCTCTTTCCTCTGGCCCAGCTAAGAGCTGGTGCTGAAATAGAGCCTACATGGAGTGGCAGAAACACAAAACACAGGTGCTTGTAATAAGGAAGCACCAGCACCAGCTTAGTAATGAGACAAGGTTGGTGGGAAAATCTCGTAAGTGTTCCCTGATATTAACCTGGATATGAACTCCTGGGAACATCTTTCAGTCTACTGAAAGATGCTTCATATTTTTCTTGAGTGCTTTAAAGTTCCAATTAAGGACAAACCTTTTCCAAACTGTTATTTTTGATTTTCTTGTTCCATTGTCCTGTGTCGTGCTTCATGTTTTTACCCATTTCTCACCTTGTATTTTTTGTGAAGTACTAAGTAGCCCAGGCCTAAAAAGTACATCATAAATAAAACATGGTTAATTCCATCAGAACATTGGATATTTCACAGCTCCTCCTGTGTACACTAATCTAAAATTTCAATTGGCTTTGGGCCTGAAATAAGATATTTTAACCCTGCGCATGTTTTTTTTTTTAAAAAGAAAATGTTTTCGTTTTCTCTTGAATGTGACTGCAGGCATCCTTTGTTCATCTCTTCCACTTCTCCCCCCCCTGCCTTTCCTACAAGCCTCAGCCTGTAACAAAACACTAAATCAATATCCTCTGTAAGCTACACATGCTGGTTAAGCCCTGTTTGGGAGCTACATGTCAGTTCATGATGAGATATTCCTTCATCATCCAGCTAGCTACCATGCAGAGAGGCTCGGTAACTGAAGGGAAGAAGATATTACATCAACATTCTGCTTGAGGAATAACTTGTAATGATTAATCTGTGTCGCTCAGCTCCGAGGCCAGACCAAGCTGGATCTTTCTGATTAACATTTGCCTTCATGGCTGGTTTGTGGCTCAGCTGGAGTTATTAAGGTGTCGTTAGCAGTGAGGGTATTGATTGTAACTTTAGAAAGCATCATTTGGTTTGTCATAACAAGCTGCCTCTTTAGATTAAAATCTATTAGGAACTATACTTAATTCATCATTTTTCTGTTGAACCTTAATATCTGAAAGGAGTTTGAACAATTTTTAAAACATTTTATCAATTGATTTTTAAGTCACTACCTGGAAAAGGTAACAACACGCACTTCAAAGCACAGGCTAAGGTATTTATATCAGTGGAATCTTTAAAGACTCAGTAGGTAACATTCATAGAAATGTATTTTTTACATATTTGTTACAAATGTCACTGTATCCTGACATTAGAATATGAGACAGATAATCTATCAAAACAAACTGTTGTCCTACTGCCATTTGTGGAAACACACAGCTCTCTGTCTATTTCGGAGCCAAGTCTTAGCAGAGTCAGTTATGCTCGTGTATGTGGTACTCACAGCCTTCCCCCATTCAGCACGTACCATCATTCAAGCTCAGCGAATGATGGTATGTGTGCTGCAGCTGTCCTACTGGCAGAGAAACAAGCTAACGTTGCAGGAAAACGGCCAATTTATTTGTCAAAATAATCAATAGAATAATCAATTATTAAAATAATTCTTAGTTGGAGCTCTAGGTTACTATTCTTCATACTTCGGCACTATTGAATTAATATTTAAACTAGCTTTGCCTTTCTTTCATCTAAAATCAAACTTCCGGTTGTTATTTTATATCAACAAAGCTTTTGGTCCACAAAACTTAAGCTTGCTGGATATTCCCTCTTTTTCAGGATTACTAATAGTTTTTCAACCAATAAACCAACCCTCAAAAACAAACATAATAATTACTCATAAGGACATTTGAAAAAAATAACTGCACACACCTGGTTGGCTTGTAAGACCCTCAGGGAAATCCTGAATCAAAATCTTTTACTACTCTAAAAATCTGCGCAGAACTGATTTGTTTACCGAGCTGCATACAGTAAAAAAGTAAACTGTTGCTAATTATTCAAACAACATTACCATAAAAAGCAGTGTATCTTCCTGCATGCACATCCCAGCTCTATTCTGAGTTGGTTTCACCCCTGATTTCCCCCTGGGACCAAATTAGGGCTGACGGTGTCATACAGCGTAGAAAGTGATGTCACTTATGTCGGGACATCACAAGGCTTAATTGTGCCCTAAATACATTTTCCTCAAGCTGCGAAAACATGCAGCAAACAGCCACCAAAAGCTGAGCGGAGGCACCGGAGGAGAGGGAATATCATTAAGCTTCTGCATCAGGGAAGAGGTTTAACGTTGAAAACGTTGAAATGTTAAATCAATAAGCCAGTGTAAATCTGCTTACCTCACTGTTTAGGAAGCAGTAAAACACTGACACGAAGAAGCCCTGCAGAGAGGAGGGGGAGAGATAAAGTGGGAACAAAACATCGTCATCAATGCCCTGATCCTGGTTAAATCGCTTATACAGCTGATTATGTCGCACATTTAATCATCTCAGCAGTGTTTTTTTCCCCCTGCTCTCATTACAATTACATTGAAATAAATCAGACAAATGATACATCCACCCACACAGAGATGCCATTACACTCTGTTTGTGTTTTTGTTGAATGCAGGATAAATCCTACCTGGAAGGACACCAAAAACGAGTTGAAATATATGAAGACCATTTGAGAAATTTCATCCTTCCCTGGGTTGACAAAAAACAGCATGTAGGTGATTCCCAGGAGGGGAAGGAGTACCAGCGTTGCTTTCACAGCTTTCCTGCAGACGAGGAGAAGGTAGATCAGACAGCCGTGACAGAGAGACTCAGGCTCAGTGTTTCACTTCACGCTAAAAGGCCCTTCAGGGTCCGGGCACCACCAATGGAGGACAAAACATGAATAATTCAAGGCGTGCTCATCTCTTAAGTCTGTTTATTGCAGTTTCAGCAGCAGGCTTACAAGAAATTTACCTGTACTGGATTGTCTCGGACGTTGTAGAGGCTCGCAGTTTGGTCATCAGGATTCTTACTATGTTGAAGAGGAAGATGAAATTGATCTGTGGGGAAATCAAAGGCAGCTCAGAGAATATCAAGTAGAAATTTAGCATTTTATTGTTGATGTCTAGTTGGGATTTTGTTTTTTATTTTTTTAACACAGTAAAAAGTGTTTGAAAACTATTTGCAAAATCTAAAAAGTTATAAAAAGCTTCAAAAAGATTTTCAATCTGTTAAGGACTCATACAACCTTGCACCAGCCCTGCTCCGTTCTGCTCTGACACTGGTTCTCCACATTACTATAAGACATTATGCACTTGCTTTTTCTGAAAAAAAAACATTCCCTTTTATATGTATTTATGTAATTTACAGGCAAAAAGGGATAATTATTAATGAATGGAGCTGTTTCTGTGCCATCCAGAGAAAAACTACCATCTACTGAAAGCTGGCGCAAATTTTTTAACACGGAAGAAAAGAGGGGCAAAGTGAAGTGTTGAGCTTCTGGATTCACAAGAAAACAGACAAAGATGACACAACAATAGAGCTAACATTTCAATTGAAGTGCATCTGATATTTGTTTAAATTGTCTAAGCTATGTTTAAAAACGTGTATTTTCTGTGTATTGCATTGCATCTTAGGAAAATTCTATACTGGATCTTACTATTGTTCGGTTTCAAAGATCACATAGCTTCAAGAATTTCAAAGGCAGATTTTAAGACTATGAAACATTTAAAAAGATTCTTCACATATGAAGAATCTTTAAATCCTTTAACTTCCTAGTGACCAGCAAAGCCAAGACTATTAGTGCAAAAGGGAAGTATGCATTCTTGTCCTCGTCTCCATGGGGGAGTGCAAATCATATTGATTTCTATGTGCAAGAGCCCTGAACATGGAACACTATTTATTCATGCGAAAAGTCTGCTTGGACTGCTACGAGATTCTAACTGTATGACCTTGAACAAAAACACTGCTGTTTCACAGTGTTAACACAAAATAAAAAAAACAAAGAAAAAGAAGTTAATATGTCTTATTTCAGAAAACGAAAGGCAACAACATGTTGATATTTGCAGTTCTAATATTCTTATATATAACATACATTTGTTGTTATTTTGTTTTTAATTGTAGGCACATGCACAATCTTAAAACGAAAATGTGATAAACTTAGTAGCAGTTCTTTTAATACAATACATATTACATTAAAGTAAAATAACGATCTAAGATAAGCTGATTAACAAGTCACTCTCTTTCCTCTGGCAGCTAACTTCCATTGTAGATTGGTAGCTGTAGTTTTAAAACTCTGTTACCTCAGTAAGAGTGATGAGTGGCACTTGTTTAGTTTCCACAACATGAGAGTCTATAAATATATTAAAGAGTCAAATATGTCTTTCTTATAAGTGAGTGAAATTGTAATACATTCTTTCAACCAGCCGACCAGTTAATACCACAAGAATGGAATGACAGGGACATTTTTTGTTATTTTAGAAAAAGGAGCATCAATTACCTTGATGCCAGGTGGGATCTAATATGCATTGTGGTGCCCAGAGTTTTACATTAAATTCTTAAAAGAGATGTAACCTTGATATGGAGCTAAGCTTGGTTAGTTCTGCTTTAAATTTCCATCCACACCATTAAAACAGTCCCACGTGATGGATGACTCACGACTTCAATATGCTACCAAAACAATTTCAACACGTCATGATCTCTTTACAACTTTTAGGCTGATAGCTTTGGGATGTCCAATAACTAGGAGTAAGGAGGAGTCCAATGTGGCTGAAGATCTCACCAACATCCTGCAAGGTCCAGTCCTGCTCCACCTGACCGTCCTGTTGTGGTTTTAACAGTTAAATTAGTCAGTTCTGCAGAACACCTACAGTAAAGTGAATAACCGGATAATCCGCTGCTTTTCAGGGCTTTGGATGGTGTTGCCTAGAAATAACTACATTGGTAGGTTGTTGAGGTGCATGTCACCTCACGTCGACAAGATCTGCATCACAATGAGGTGCTGAGCTCTTTAAGACCTTGGAGGATTTACTGGCAGGTGGAAGATATGGAATAATGCAAGCAGTACATAATAATGAAAGATAAAAAACTGTAGCTACTTTGAATCTGAAGTGCTACTTGAGATTATTTTTCCACTATGTGATGAATGACAAAATCAATAGCTCATGCAAGAGGTGGGGATGATGTAACACAGAAGCAAAAATAGCCACAGGAATACTTTCCAGTGCCAGATGACCCGACCTTGGCTGGAACAGATATATGCCGGTCTTTCCAGAACCACACACTCTGCTAACCCCGTGCATCGCTGCTGATGTTAACAATTTTAATAACATCATGAATTAATTCATTGTAGCAGGACATCATTTTAGTGCTGATAATAAAAGCTGCTCAGAGTTCACAACTCCCCTCACAGGAGCGACCACAAATATTCTTGTGACCCCGGTGATGATCCGGAGGGATCAAGTGCTTGGCAAAGACACAAAAAGCCCACGAGAAAGCACTATTGTAAGCAAGACTGGAGATTTTCCAAGCATAGCAGCAGAAGGAGGGATTAAATGAGGCAGATGTTTGCCTGAGGAAAGACAGAAACAGTTCAGAGAAGTGCCTCTTAAAGATATGAGTTTTTTTTATTTTTCAGTTAAGGAGAGAAGATCTGGGAAGGTCACTCCACCAGTGGATCGCTGGCAGGAACATTGACTGAAACTCAGCAGGGACACGTCCAAACAGTCACAGTCAGACGAGTTTTGGCACAGAGAGTAGTCTCTGTGAGAGGCCATGTGGACAGATGTTGAAACCCCTAAAGGAAGTGCTCGCATCATTTTGAACTACTGTATTTTTTTAAGACAGGCCTAATTTGATTATAAGTTCCTACAAACCAAGACATCATAATAACGTTCTGTTCTTAACAAGGTTCTAAATCTTTTTCAATCTGGCCTCATGTCTACAAAATTCCTTGATGTCATTATTCATCAAACAAAACCAAAAAGTAGAAGCCGTGTGCATCTGGTCTGATACTGAGCGTAATACCAAGCAGGAAAAACATCGACAACAATTTTAGAGAAGCAGTTATTGCTGCCATCAATCTGTAAAGAATTATAAAGTATTTTTCAAACAATTTAGAGTCATTTGACAGGATCAAAGACTATTTGCAGGTGGAAAACATCTAAGCTCCTAACCTTCCCAGGAAAGAATGTCCACCCAAACTTACCCAAGGTCAAATGGTGCAATGATTAAAAAAATGACAAAATATCCCAGAGCTCCATTTTAAGACTCGCCAGACCACATTTAGCATGCCAAATGTTAATGTTCATGGAAAGACAATGAGAAAAAGCACACAAGAATGACTTGTTTAAAGTTGTTTAAAGAGAAAGCCTTTACTCTAAAAAATGATGCAAACACACCTTATGGCTCATCAAGTGAAACATTTTAAACATAAGCAAAGAACATGTTTGAAGTCATATAGAATCTCCATAAAATTTAAATCTAGAGTCCGACTAATCCATGGCAAAAATGTCCTTTTAATTTTTTGAGTTGTGCAGATGTGGACTTGCTAGTTAACTTGATGCATAACCCAAGTGGCATAGTTAATTCGAAAAAGTAACTTTAATTGTATTACTGATTACTCCTTGAATTACTCCTTGATTACTCCTTGAAAAAGTAACTTAGTTAGATTACTTGATTTGGAAAGAAACTAAGTTACATTAAAAGTAACTTTTTTAGTTGCTTTCGGCAGTTGCTGGCAATAACCTTCTGCCACCTTACATTTAGCTTTGTCAATACTTTATGGCAAATTATTTCATAATGATAACATTATGAAATAACTTATAAGGTTGAACTGTATGGGAGATTGTTTAATGGTTGTAACAGTCCAAAAAAAAAAAAAAAAAAACATTTGTAATTTTTGCGTGTTTTTGTGTATTCCACTATTGTCTGGAAAACTATTAATAAATATAGTTTTTTCAGTCTTGTCAGTCCACAGAATATTTTTTTTCCAAAAGTCTTGAGCATCATCAAGATGCTCTCGACAAAATGTGGATCTGACCTTTGTGTTATTTTTGGTTGGTAATGTTTTTGGCCTTTAAACCACTGATGCCACTTTTGCCTTGCTTCTTTCATATTGAACCAGGTTTGTTGAGGAAAAAAAAGCAAAAAGAGGAAAAAACTTTTCTTTTTAACAGCTTCTTGTATGTTCTTTTTAACAGTTTGTTGTATGATAATGACAATATTGTATTTGTTTTTTTACATCCAAGTTAAATGTAAAAAAAAAAAAAAATCAAACTAGGTAAAGACTAGACCAACATGTAAAAACGTACAACTGAAGAAGAGTGCACTTTCTCTTTGCCATGACTGCTGTTCTGGTTTCTTTCCACTGGCTGTCTCTCTGATTTCTTTTTTTTTTTCCTTTGGTAGTTTGATGTAGTCCATTAAGTGAGCACTTCAGTCCACCAGCTGATTCCTCTTAGACATTCCAACACCCAGATAAAAATATGCTGTTGCTGCTTTATAATCTATGGAATAGTTCATCCCTGGGAATACATACACTGCTAAGACCGTGCAAGTATTTAAACCTGGGCTACATATTATGTGTAAACCAATAATTTTGACCCAAGTAGAATTTCATTAAGATATTACTATGAAAACATGCTGGAAAAACTGATCCAGTCCAATCTATTGATCTGTTATTTATCTTGGTACTGGGCAGTTTGACTTATTTCCAACTTTCCCTTTTTATGTCTTCACATCCATCTGCTCATGGTTACATCTGAGTCGTCATGTAAAAACATCCTTGGCAAAGTTATTATTAGTCACACGCAATGCTTCAACATGTGGAAACATGTAGCTGTATTGTGTTTTCTGTAGGCACAACTCAGTTCAATATGCTGGAGCGAAATAAATTAAATGTTAAAACTGTGGAGTATTAAAATATTTGTCAATGTTTTTTTGTGTGAAACATATTTGTACTTGCATAAATTTATAAAGTTAAAGCGTTCTTCTCTGCCACACATCATGCTGTGTGGTAGTGGTCCTGCTGCATTGTTGATGGAATAATTAAAATGGAAGATTACAGTGAATTCACCTTAAATTAGCCACCTAACAGATTTGAAACTTGGACACAGTGTGGTGATGTAGCAGGAAGATGATCCAAACCACATGTGTAAACTGGTTTTCCATACATTGAAGCAGGCCAGCATTAAGCAGGCCAGCTTTTCTCAGCGATGCTGAACATGCATGAACGGCTTAAAACCTGGGTCTGCTCCAGGAAATGAATCTCTTCAAATGAACTCCACCAATTATGAAAAGAAGACAGGTCAAATTTCAAGGCGGACTTGTCCCATAACCTTGGTGATGGATACACAAAGCATTTGGCTTCTCTGCAGCTTCCAGTGTTGTTTTTAAGTAATTGCATTTGTTTGAAAATAAGTACAACTTAAATAAATGTTTAGAAGTTCCAAAACAATAAATCCATGCTAATGATGAGAATAAAATGTCCTTAAATATGTATTTATACACAGTAACATAGAGATGTATGCACTGCATTGCACAGCTGGGCTGAGGACAGCGCATTGGCAGCTGAGTCAGGACGTCATTAGTGCAGGAAAAGACTGGATATGACTAAATCTTGAACATAGAGCCAAACTAAATCCAAGGTCGATTTGTAAAATCTTTCATATGATGAGCGGAGCATTACAAGTTGGCAAGAAGCTACACAATAAAAAAGTGAAGGTTTATGTCTAATTTAAGAGATGTCAACATTCCTTTTAGCCGCAATTGAAAACCGAACTGAAAGCTGGTGAGTGAGCTTAGCATTTAAAAAGATAATATGCCTTCCTTCACAATTGTTCATACATTGGTCATGACATAAAGTGATCAAAATCCTCCCCTCTGGGTTTGGAAAGCACCCACTGTTGAAGACATATCCTACAAAGGCGAACATGCATTTTGACTTCATTCTTGTTTTTCCCTCCCAGATTCTAAACCGAATCCCAGATGTTGTCAAATATCATTGATTTAAAAGTTAAGCTTGGAGGAAAAATGTGATTCAAGCTCACATTTATCAACCTTAACATGAAGAATGTGTTGTAGTTTCCAGGTACTCTTGGCTGCCAGGCAGTTCAGAGACATAATGAAGACTAATTATATCAGCAGGTTGCACTAGACAGGTTCAATCTACTACTGAAGGACAGAACAGGATCTTACCACCAGCACAAGGATCATGGGACCTTGGTAGATGTAGTCAGTGTACACACCGGGTCGCTTCCCAAACCAGCACCTGGAAAACCAATAAAACATTCTGTCAAGTATAGATATGACTAAAGAGGAGACATTTTATTACTCCATGTTTAGCATTTATTCATATTATTTACCTGTTTATTCTCACTGGTGTTTAAGTAAAAACAAATTGTTATAAATAAATCTTTGCTTTGGATAGAGCATAAGAAAATAGTGTAGTGATTCAAAAGTGCAGAGGTATTTTCCAATTTCATCACAAACGAAAACAAGGATGAATTCAAAACTTATATTCAGACATATATATTTTTTGCTCAAATCAAAGATTGTTGCCACAATCAAACAATAGCCTAGTAAAATGCATATCTAATGTGAGATTTCTTTCTTCCTTTCTTTTTTTTTGGTAAAAAATGTTTTGCACTTGTGACCTTTATTTATTTGAATCGTGATGGAAAGAAGGGCAGAGAGAAGTGGTGGAAACATTAAATAAATAGCTCTTGGAAAAGGTCTCCCATCCATGCAGATGATGCCCCACTATCTTCAGTGTAAGAGCTCAAGAGCTTGGGGTTCAAAAGGCTTTTAGCTTAAGGTTGGAGTTACTGTCAAATGCCATTTAGTTCACTGTGTTCTGTTAAAAACCAAGACTGTTTTAGGAAATTCACCATTAAACTGTAGAAGTGGAGTTGTTTGTTCTTGGCTTTATAATATTGATATTTTTCTGTTTGTCCTGTTAGCTTTTGTTAAATAGTAGAACTATGCATTAGGTTTTTAATAACATATTTAAGCTTTCATTCCAATACAATTATTATTGGTTAAATTCTATTTTTTTCTGATAAATATGAAATCACAGCACTAATAAAAATAACCAACATTTAATTGTCTATTTTATTCCTAGTGGAGGTCATTCAAAAGGGAGAAAATCCATGCCTTCAGTTAATGTGAAATCAGTTTAATTTTGTGTGGTTTTATGTGACTATGAGACTGACTGATGTTAATTATTGTAATGAGTTTATTCGACAATATAACACAACTTAGTGGAAAGATAAGGTGCATTAAAGGATATTTTCTTTTTCCTTATTTTTTTTAAGATGCAGCCCCAGCCTTTGAAAAATACAAGATCAAAACTTGGATGAAACAAAAAAGCATGCATTTAAAAATTATTATTGCAGAGTCACTGGGGACTGGTCCTTTGTACAACCTGGAAAGTAATATATTTTATTAATTACTTTTTTCAAAGCCAAAATCTTCAGCTAGTAAATAAAACACTTTTTTTGTAATTGTGTCTTATTTTGAAATCTTTTGTCCAACTAAAGCGACTGAGTTTTGCCAAAGGTTGAAATATTCTGTAACATTATCAGATTTCACATAATCATTTTCAATAAATCAAGAAGATTTAAGCTTTTTCCCTAAAATGCTTAATCAAACTTAAATCTTAAGCTAGTAAATAAAACTAGAGTTTTTTTGTAATTTTGTCTTATTTTGAAGTCTTTTTGTCCAACTACAGCAACTGAATTTTGCAAGGATCTGTGTAACAATATCAGGTTTCATAACTTGTTCCCAATAAATCAAATAAAAAAAAAAAAAAGATTCAAGCTTTTTACCTAAAATGGCAATAAAACTTTTATGAGAAATGAGTTCAAACAGTATCAGCTGTAAACATAAAACACCCTGAACTGAAACTGTCCTGCAGCTTATTAAATCAATTGGTTTATGTTTAAAGTTTATTTGCATCATTGTGTTTTGACATTTGTTAGGTGGATTTAAACTTAATAAAAAGTGTTTCTCACTGTGTTTGATTTATGACTACCACAACTCATTTTGCAAATTTTCTCACTTTTTCTTTGGTCACTTTCTGTTTTGGTAGATATTTCACACATTTTATTAGGAAATACTTTGGCTGTTGTATTGGCTTTGATCATCTAACCTCATGATAATGTCTCTACATTTTGATTCTGTTGTGGAAACATTTGGGTTGTTGTTTCAACAACCCAACCCAAAATCTTCAGCTAAAAATTACCAGGCTTGAGTTAGAAATGAAAACGGAAAAAAAGAGTTTAAAGAATAACTTTAGAAGTTGACAAAAAAAGCGTGGATATTTAGAAGGAAATTAAACTTTTCTACAGCAGTGCAGGAGATTTGGTTATGTGCTTGAAAACCCTCCCCAAAAAAACACAAGACCAGTGGAGGAACATTTATAGCAGTTTTACCTTTTCTTCTACTCCTCTGCTGCAATTAAAAAAGCATTTCTCTACATCTATGTCAGAGTGACCTCTATTAAAGGCAGAACTTTGTCAATGACTAGAAAAAACACTTTGGATTGATCAGGAATGTATGCTTGAGTTGTTTGAATCCTTACGCAGCTCTAATGATGACTTTGTCAAGTTTCGGAAAAGAACAAAAAAACATTTTCCTTCAGCTGAGTCAAAAATCTGTCAGGAATAGTCAAGAGCATCTAGACATTCAGAAATGAAAAAAATGTCTTGCCTTGGACTGAGTGTGAAACTTGGAATGGTGTACCACAGGAAGCGCAGCACATAACGATGTCATAGTCAGCATCTACTACTCATAGGTTGACTAATGACTAGACCACAGAGCGATGGGTGGACCAAACCTTATAGGCGAGACACCGATATTCAGTCAGTGGACGTATGAAAAGTAAGATACCAACAATGATGAGATAAAATCAAGTTGTCCCCTATTGTGTAAATTTGGTTTTTGTATGACTTCAACACTTTATGGTCAAGATCGCTTGTTCAAACACACGAGAAAAGGATGAGGTAGTGATGAGCTATATTAATGAATATATTTAATTCTTATTTGATAATTGGTGACTATGCTGTACAAATAAACTTGACTTGACTTGACTGTGTGTGACATATGTATTCTGATTGGTCATAAATGTGCAGTAAAACTGAACACACTGAGGCAGAAAGTACCATGCTGATCAGATATGAAGCCTCTGTTTCTTGACGTATTTATAGTCCCGGGAAACAAGAAACCCTTGATTACATTTTAAACAATCCCAGATATTCTGATCAGTTACAAAAAACAATTAAGTGGAAATGAATTTTATAGGGCTTGATAGGGCACATAATAATGGTAGCACCAGTAATTTAGAAGAAACTATTATTATGACTAATTAAAAATGTCACTTTCTAAATGTCATAATTCAATAGATTTTTCACTATTAGAAATGTGCTGATGTAGGGAATACTGAGTTTATTTCAGGGTTGCTGATAAGTGAGTGTTGTATGTATTGCTAAATTTGGTTCACAGTTTTATTTTTTTATGCTAGATTGATTAATGTCAACATGTGAAGTCAAAAGTAACCTAATAATCCAGTTCTTTTTTCTTAGCTTTGAGTCTGTATTTGCATTCCCCTGTAGACTCGTTCTCGGCAACTAATGGGCAAACAAACCAACTCTCTAGTATGTGTCAACACACATGGCCATTAAAGTTGATTCTAATACATTTGGTGCTCCAGTGAGTTTTTCTGGCAGCAGGATGGTCCATGCGGGAGTGAATCATAATCAACTGTAGTGTAGAACTTCATGGTAATGAAGGAACGTGTCCCTCTCAACCTAATGGCTTCAGAGAAATATGATCTACAAGGCTCTGAATCTGCTGTGTTTTTTTTAACAGGTTCGCCAACAATAAAAAAAGAAATCAGTAGACTTGCTAATAATTCAGTGACTCACTGCTGGGAAACAGAGGCAATTCTTACTATAGCAATACGCGGAAAAGGAGGACAAGTGCTCCCAATCAAATTGAAAATAGTGTCTGCACTGATAAATAATACAGCCAGTTCTACAATGCTAATTTAATTACAACAGATAACACATTCATTTTGTTAATGTAATTTGGTTTGGCGTTGCCCTTTTCCTTTTATTACCGGAGTAGTTCAGTCTCGAATGTCAAAAGCAGTCTTAGAGTCAACAACTTACTTCTCATTGTCGTAGTACAGCTTCCCGATGGCCCACGCCACAATTATAGGGAAAGGTATACCTGAGGGGTGAAGAAGCAGCAAAGACACAGTGACAGATTGTTCCTTCTCAGCTCATCAAGTCACACTACATTCTAGGAAATTTCTATTGAAATATGAAATTCGTCCTGTTTTTTCTTTTTTTTACAGGGAGAGCATCAACGCCTGCCAAGCTCTGTCAAAAGGAATCGCTGTTTCCATGCTGTTATGCATAGATGCATGCCAAGACTTGTCACCATCCAACTGTTTCTATGTGTATGAATAAGGAGCCGACGATAATCCAGAGTGATGTGATGATTTACAGACTTATAGAAGTTTAATAAGGCAGACTAACAGTAATTACCAACATCTAAATGATGCTACCAGAGGCATCAAATGGCCGTGCAAGCCTTCACGTCACACATTCGAGTCTCAAGTTTCCTAATCTCAAGAAACTTTCTGCCTCATTAGTCACTTACCTCAGCAGTGAAATGCTAAACCTCAAGAGGATTTACCCAGAAAGCTCCTCCTAAGCAAATTAACATAATTTTTGTGACAAAACAACGGCTCTGGAAGCCAGAAAGTTACTCAAGGCTAGAAAGAAGTACATTTTATTTATTGTTTTCACAGCAGTTCTGGAATGCACTGCCATCATCTCATCACGCAGGAGTTTCCTGCAGCAAATGTAATTCAGCCAACACACAATGCACTTAATCTTAGCAATATAGACGCTGGTTTGACAGTTTGAAATGGGGAGCTTGTGAATTCTTCACTATACATTTCCCAGCTGCCACACAAAATCCCAGTGTCTCCATCCATTTAACTCTTCTATTGTTGGCAAAATTTCATCTAACCCTCAGTCACGTCTTTTGAGATTAAATGAACACAGAGTGGCTGGATAAAAACTGGAGCATCTAAAACTTTTGACAAAACACACAATTTCTCCCAATAAAACAACCGAAGAAAAAAAATAGCTTTTACGTTCATTGAGTGAGTTTGAAGTCATGAATAATTGGGTGAATAATTTTATGCTAATAACTATTCTGCTTTAATCTATTTCTATGAAAAAAAGGAATACTTTTTTTTCCTAAGCCATTAATGTCCACATCCAGTCCTCAAAGGTTGCTGTCCTCCTGCTCTAACCCTGAATCAAGAGGTTCACTGACAATTGATCCCGATTGACAAAATATATCTTTTGTTAACCTCCAGAACTTCTTTACTTATTTTAGGTTTCCATATTTCGATCGCAAACAGCACTGTCATTCATTGTCTTGTCGCAGTTTGTCGACAAACTACAAAGTCCGATTTTAGGAGTACTGACAGATATATTGCACACCAAGCAAGATAGCATTTTTAAGTTGTGATAGCAATTGTCGGAATGTTGACATTTAGCATATTGGTACTTAAACATTAGTTTCTAGAAATGTTTGCAGTTCTTTTGGATCAATCTAAAAGAATTTCCACAACAGTAACGTAGCGATTGCCAGGAATGTAACATCTACTGATAATGTAATCATCTTGGCCAATTTGAATGTAATAAAACCAGTAATTTAATAACTTGCCTATAATGCAATAAGGTTTTTAAGCAAATAAGATTGTAGCATTTTGTTAAATGTGCAATTAGATATTATATTGCTTGTTGTTGCAACCTTTTCCGTTTAATTTCCTGTAAGAACATTTTTGAATGTATTTCTCAAAATACCTGTTGACAGTTCTTAAAGTTTTCAAAAAACTAGATTTGATTGAGCATTTCACACATGAAGATGTACATACACCAGCCAATGCAGATGAACATCCACTTGCGGAGCTTGTCAGTGGAGTATGTGAGGACGATCGCAGTGTGAAGGTAGCAGCCTTCTCCAAACATCCAAAAAAAGTTGGTGGAGTGGAAATAGTTGAATGAGGCAGTGACAAGTCGACACCAAAGCTGAGGACATAGACATAGACATAGGTTTTCTTGTTCATATTCATTTATTAATCTATTGAAATGTAAGCAAAAACCTCCAGTCTGAAAATGTGGGTTGATCTGTTGTTTCAGCTAGTTCCAAATGAACCGGAGTAGACCTTTTTTTTTTTTTTTTTTAAATTAGGTGACTTTTTGGTCACAGTAAAGGGTTGGATTTTCTTGCTCATTTACTTAAGACAACGTTCTCTCTGCACCAAACTTTCAGACAGGAGGTTAGACTTTGGGCATCTTTTCTGTTTTGTTTTTTTGATTTTTGCACAAGAAAGTTTAGATTCTTCTAAAAAAAAAAAAAAAATCCCATAATTTTTCTTTGTCATCAAGGTGAAAAGTTAAATAAAATGTAGAAACGAGAACAGAATTTGAGTTTCAGTGAGCAACTTAATGTTTAAGTTAACCTCCACTCACCACGTTACTTTCGTGCACTTCTGGGCTCATGGTCAGCTGGACGATGAACCAGGTGGCGTTTCTCAAGATGAAGGCGGTGATTAGGTTCCAGTGGATGATGTTTCTCAGACATCGGATACTCCTGAAGAAGAAATAGGAGAATAAACTCAACTTCTCAGACATTAACAATTTCATGTTTAACAACAGACTTCTGTCTGAAGACGAGCGGAGTCAGGACCATATGCGAAGAAGAATTTAACATGCTAAAGCCAGACTTCACCAACTGGATCACTAACCAAGTAAATAAAATTTGGTGGATTTATATAAATAATTGAAATTTTGAGGAGAATTTTTATTTCCCAGTGCTCCTGACAGCATGCCAAAATGTGAAGTACCATTTAAATCCTGTTGTCTTCACTGCTGTGTCATGTGCCTAAAGTGCCATGTTTCTTTAATGATGTAAATAAACCGACCCTGGGATACAATTAAGGAATCTGCCTAAGTGCCTCCAAGCGAGCGCTCAGAAATAGAAACACACAGCTGAATGGACAGAACAAGCCAACCTCAGACATTGTAGTGACAGCCTCATTTGTCGTCACCAGCTGACAACATTATCAGCCAGTCAAGACTGCTCTCTCTTAGGCTGAGAGCGGGCGACATGATTTATTTTTTAGCACGCATACATTTTTAATAGGTGTCACTTGCACAGGCTTTGTGCTGACTGTGTCGGTGAGCATGGCCAGGAATTTTGCAGTTAGTTAGACTATTTTTTCTATTAAGCAAACAAGAAAATAGTCTCCTCAGAACTCCCAAGAAAAATGCTTTAAAGCGTATTTAGTAACATGAAAGTTTAGGAGGCTAAAAATAATCACATTTATGGCTCCATTGATTGTGTTGTTTGACAATTAGGTGGCTTATTTCTCTCTGGTTCTGCTCTAAGAATTAGCGAGGCTGCCGTGCCAAAGCTATGAGGCCTTTTTATTCAAAAGGTCGTATTAATTATGATGCATGACCTCACTTCCTGTGCCGATGTGCCAGTGGGGCCTGCTGGGTGTTAATTACATGGAAAAGCTGAATCCTTCTGCATACAAATCTTAATGATACACTGTTTTGTGCATTAATTGTTTTAGTTCAGTGGTTCCCAAAGATTTTCTGGGCCCCCCTATGGATTACAATAAAATCCCCCCCCCCCAAAAAAGAAAAATAAAATCAACTGGGCACACACATCGTTCAACCAGACATAAACCTATACACATACTTTGTTTTCAAACTCCACTGAAGTTTATTTCACAAACCATCTTTGCAGTAAGACATTTTGTGTAACAGTTTTATTTATTTATTTTTTTTTATTCATCCATACCGCTTCCTGCACCCTTCCTGCAATGGGACTGCACCCCTCCCTATGGGGCGGCCCCACACTTTGGGAACCACTGTTTTAGTTGATCTTATTAAGCAGCAGTCACACCACTTTCTGTAGTGCAAGATTGCACTTACCTTGTCTATATTAAAGTAATTAGACATATTATGTATTATATTGGAGGCTAAATCAGTTCTAAATAGCAGCTGTTTTCCTTCGGTTGGTGATATCCTGCAGATCAGTATCCTTGGACTAACTTAAAGGCCTGTTGAGAGTCTAGTGTTGGACATACACATTTAAATCCTTGCAGTGAACATAGTGCAGGATATGGAGTCCAGTTCTAGAAAGCTACTATCCTGAAATTTTTAGATCCACTCCCCCTCCAACATATCTTCATCGAATGGCTGAATTCCTGCTAACGAGCTATTCATTTGATTCAGGTGTGTTGGAAAAAAGATGCATCTAAAAATTACAGGTTGATATCTCTTTAAGACTGGATTTCAGCACACCTGATCTATAGAAAGGTTTGTGAGATGTAATAGTAATAAATAATGTTCTTTGAATTAATCTGCAGTAAAACACGTGTTGAGCTTTCACCTCTGACAAAGTTACACGCACTGCATCTTAGTAAGAGGTATTGCTCATTCACTCACCTTGTACTACCTTGTACTACCTTGTTCAATGTATTGTAAGTTATGACACTCTTTAGACATTTTTACTTTTTAGACTTAAAGGTTCTATATGTAGTTTTAGAAAAATACTTTACTAGTGACTGAAAAAAAAAAAATCCTGTGATTCAGTTAGAAGAAAAATATCCTCCAAACACAATTTCTTTTTAGTTTACGGTGAAGGAGTTGTGTTAACAAAATTACTAAAAAACGGCACAAAAAAATCTACATTAAAAGTCTACTCATGTCAATTTTTTGTGTCTTTTATACTTGTCAGGTATTCATTTCTGTTTTTTCTTCTAATTTATGAAAAAGGAGCCCTGGCAAAGAACCGAGTTCCCATACAGTATAGTACATGGAAACGTAGGCCAACATTTCTGCATTAGAAGTTCTTATTTAGTCGGTTTATCAGAGACACTGAAATTTGGTGTTTTATGTAGGACATAATCGTTACAAGGAACACTTTTAATTCCTTGTAAAAAGTGATCTCTTACTTTTTAAATATTGAAATTGTTTACTCATTATCCTTTCCAGACCTAGATCAGATTCTTTTTGGGTGAGCCCAAAAGGGTTGTATTCCATCAGTCCAAAATGCAAAGCACATTTGGAGTCCATACCGACTTTGTACCCACCCAACCTGACAACTACATTAACATGTTGACTGGGGCTTAATCCTGCATGAAATGTTTTTATTATTTACACAACTGACGGAGATCTAGAAGCTGAATTTTTCATCATTTCACAAAGTGCATCTCAAATATAGTGGCAAAAGGGAAATATTTAGGTCATTTGATCATGGATGATTTATGTGCAGTGTCAGCACTGTAAGTAGTACACAGAAGGAAATGTGCCAAGTAGATTTTATAAGTCTTCAGATGAAATCATTTTCAGAGCCTCTTGCGTTCCCATTTATAGAAGCAATTAATGTTTTTTTTTTTCTTAAGCTGTAGTGAAAAGGATACGCTGACATTTCATGATGCAGCTGTGAAAGGTATCTTCCGGCCCTGAGTTTGATTTATTCAAGAGCATTCTTTACTACACGTAGATTTAAATGGTTATATTTCACTGAACCCCTTCACAGTTATGAAATGTAAGACCCTTTACTTTGTATCTGATACTTTTTCTCCTGTTTTAATCAAGACTTTTTCTGTGTTGGCAAAAAACGCCAACTGCAGCTACAATCTGAACTGACCATGATCTCAACGCTGTTGTTCAATAACATCTGTTGTCGCCCTTATCTCAAACATTATTACACTGAAGCAGAAAAAGGGACAAATCCTTGTTATAAATCAAATACAAAATATTTCAAACAATATTTTTAGGAAATTAGAAATATATTTGCTCAGACTGGTGAATAAACGAAAGGTTGAAATTTATTCAGAGGATGTTCAAATATTCAGACATATTGCAACCACACAGAGAATTGAGATAATTAAAGTCACTTCTACCGTCTCTTATTGTTGGGATCAAGGTTTTTTTTTTTGTTTCTTTGTGGGTTTTTTCTGTTTGCTTGCTGGTTTTTCCTTCATCCACCAGATGGTGTCCTAGAGGCTGCACACCTTGGAGGGCGTGCCCGCTGACTCAGTTAGTGCACCTGTGAGTTATCATCCAATCATCCTGGAGCTTAAGAGGAGCAGACTGCCAGTACCTCGTTGCCTGAGAGTTTGCTAGTAATGGTACTCTAGCCTCCCTGAGTTAGCTCTCTGTGTTTTCTCCTTGAGGTATCCTCTAGTAATCGATTCTTGTTGCTTCTCTTTTCCTTAGGTGATTCCTTGTGAAACTCCAAACCTGGCCTTTGGATTGCTCTCTCCTCGTGACGCCGTGGTCAGTTACCCACTGCTTGCCCAAGTCAGCATCATCTCTGCTGTACCACAAACGGTACCTGGATTTCCCAGCTGGCAGTCGACTTGCTCCTCTGTTTTCCCCCACACCTGAACTTATTTGTCCGCCCTCCACCGCAGCCTCCACATCAACAAACCAGCACTTATTCAGTCAAAACCTCACTCAGGAACCTGAAACCCCTGAAGGACACCCACAAAGGAACCAAAACCACGAACCCACAGTTTTCCTACCTCTGTGAAATTATCCTGCAAATCAAGTAAGACCAGTCTAACTTTTCTTGAACATTCCTATTATCCCATTACCTCAAACTTACCATCTTTCTTGCTGTTCTTAAGTGTGCAGACGACCCAGAGTGCCCTCCCCAAGGATCAGTTTTCCCAACAACTTCATATTGTTCAAATAAACTCTATTTGTTCTGCATGTGGGTTAAGAAACTGGAACTCCTCATGATACTTAAGTAATCTGTGCACAACCTTTTGCTAACTGGGAGACAGTATTGATTCTTCTGCTGTCGGGCCTAATTACCAAAGACGGGCAATGCAAACAGACGAATTCCTGATGATCCGAAGATCCTGCATGGGCTTATTTGCAATAAACCTGTGGTATTGCATAGTAAGCTTTTACACAGAGAGCATACATCACTCTCAGTCCTCAGTGACAGTCTTCAGAGTGAAGATCTATTAATGTTAGCTTGAGGATTCACAGTAAATAAGTGATTACATGTTGCAAACTCTGCTTTAATAAAAAAAAAAAAAAACATTATTTAGGAGGAGATCACTTTGGATCTGGGGCATTTTCTGATTATATACATGTGTGTACGCACAGTTAAAACCAGATTATGCACACTGCATATAAATGTCACCATCATACCAGCTTCAACTAGTTATTTCCTTCTGTTTTGGAGTTAATAAGCATATTAAACAGCCACCTTCTTGCAGTAGGCAATTTATTTTATCATTACTACCTTAAAAAATGAGATAAGAAGGGTTGACAAATCAATTAATTTCATTTGCTATTCAACAGAAAGCTTTGTGAAATCATAAGCTGCTAGGCTGTTGACTGTGATTGTTTAAAGAAATCAGCACCTTTACAAAAGATAAGAAAATATTTACTTAACTGGCAGGGAATCTACACTACTATTAAGTGCTTAGACTATATTGGGTTATTTTACAGAAAGCCTATTTTTTTTCACAGCAAATTTATGACGAAAAGTCTTTTTGTGTGGTTTTATGTGAAATGCAAATTCAAATCCGATTACATACAACCTAATTGCTCTTTTGTCACTTTGTGATGAGTGGGTGGGCAACGATTCATAGCCAGGTGTTGGTAAACACAACATTTCAGTGGCTGGGCTTCTAACAGCTAGACCTTTGTTAATCCTGAATATTTAATACAAAGTAATAAAACACATTTATTCTGTTGGAGATCCTTTTTTTTCTGGAGAACAAAATGCATGCGGAAGATGCAGAGCACAGTGACTATAAAAGCATGTCAGTAAAGCTGAAGTCCAACAACAAGCAGAGTGCCATTAATTTTAGATGAGAGAGGAAGTATACTTAAACCACTGACATGTATATGCTAAAACGACACACAGTTCAGTAGATATCGCTTAAATTCAAGTGAGTTCTCAGAGTAGCTCACTGTTGTGTTGCAAGAGAGGCACTTTACATCATCTAGAACATTTTGATATAAAACCTTGAAATCTCCAGTTTCCACCCTTTACTTCACAAGGAGTATTACAAATCTGTATAGCTTCCTTGTAATTCAGTGAAAACATTTTGAAGTTTGTAAATAATTTCAACAAAACAGTTTCATTTTGGTAGTAAATGTTAAAACAAACAGTGCACAACACATTCTTTGTGGGATCAATGTTTAATGAACACTAAGTAAAGCTATTATTAATGTAAAATCTACAACATAGCCTTTAAGTACATAATTGTCTGCAAAGGTGCAAATCACGCCATGTGATTTTAATCAGAATAGTTAACATCTCTTCACCTCCAGGTCACACAAAGGTGCTTAACATTTTCCATTCAGTTAGAGTGAATAGTTTGGTAGGCTTATCTTGTCAGCTAGAAAGCACAAATACTTGTAAGTGTTAATTAAATCCCTTCTAGAGTCACTTTTAATTATACTTTCAAGGTTTAGGATGTGAAATTTTTTTAAGTGTTTTAAAAATGGCCAGAGGGCAGTTTTTTTTTTTTTTTTTGCAGTTTTCAAAATTTTCGAAGGCCCAGCAAAAAAAGGTTTGTTGGAAATAGCACTAAGCTGGATAAGGTTAGTACAGAACTTTAGATGTAAAGAACTGGATGGGATGGGCTATCAGCAAACGAATCACATAGCAGGTAATAAAAGATAAGCAAATCCCTCGTTAATAATCCAAACACACAATAAGTGGAAATATCCACAAGGAGCTCAGAGCAGGCCAGCGAAATGAAATCCGAGCTCTGGCTTGAAGGAAACAGCTGCCAGTAGTAATTTTCTAAGACTCTCAGATCTTTACCCTCAATAATAAAAAGGATTCTGCAGGCTGTTCTTTGCCATCCAATGATAGAGTTTAAAGTTTTTCAAAACAAATTGGTTCCCAGCTGCCAGAGATAAGGAATGTCGTTCATGTCCCTTGAAACCTCTGAAAGATCTTATCTCAAAGCCCTTACTTCTTTTAATTTATGTTTCTTGGGTCGATCAGCTCTCAGAGAGGACTTACCCGGGTTGGTGAACAAAAGACATCAGAAGTTGTTTGATTAGATTTTAACCACATTGGTTTGAATTGGATCAATTCTCCTTCACCATTGGGTCAGGTTTACACGAGGGCTGCTTAATTAATAATTAGTAATTATGTTTAATAACATATTAAGTTTCAAGCTGTAGGAACTCACCTTCAATGAAGGCAACATGAGAACTTTAAAGCAACAAACTGGCAGAAACAAACATTTATATATGAAAAATTCAGAGGTTGCTGGCTTATGATAACTGCTGTATCAGTACAAGGCCTGTTGTTGTTGTTTTCAAGATCTTAATGCAAAATTGTCTCAGAACCTAAGGTCATAAACAGCATGAGATTAATTAGTCAAAACCAAACAAACTATCTGAAAGGTAAGGTTCAGTGAACAAACCTGGCAAATTTAAAATAATATACACAAAAACACAAATACAAGCATCTGCTACATATAGTTAAAACTATAGTTTTAGTTTAGAATTAATGAGACATGTGGTACCATTCAAGGAGTGCACTTCTAAAATATTCACTTTGCAGGATAAATTTGTCAACAAAAATTAAAGACACAAACATAAGAAAGACGTACAAATTTTGGTACATTTTTATAATAGTCACATTTTTCCCAGTGTTGATGGTGTTGACACATTGTTGACTGCTAAGTCAACAATGTGATATATGACGAGCTTTTGCAAATAAAATCAGAATAGATAAAATTCAGCCTGGACTTTGTGATTTTTTAAAGCATCATAATTCTTTATTTGAACATCCAAATGTCAAAAAAGCAATAAACAGTATCTCACATCATTCTGGCATGTGATGAATTATTTTTGGTGATATTAATTGAGCTAGACAAGAAGGTGTTATGCTGATTTAATGTCAAATTTAATGTCAAAGAGTGGCAGAATAATGTTTTCAGTGTATGCAATTATCTATTTCAATTGTACATTTTCACAAACAAGAGGTATATGTGCCCTTTAAATCATTTAGACTGATTTGAACAACCGTCAGGACAGAAAATTGGTTGTTCTCCTGAAATCAGCCATTTATTGAAGTTAACGTCGGACCTTTCTGTACTTTCAGAAATGAGAACATTAAATCCTAAATTGCTTGCCATAATTTGGCAGAGTCACATTCAGATGAGAGGGGAGAATTGTAAAAATGCAATATAAATGCAGATCATTTCCACCTGAATTCATCTGACCAAAATTGGCTTCCCAGGAACATTGAACATTTTTCTGAAGCCTCATCATAATGCGCTGCATTGTTATCCAGGAGAGCGGTGTGTTTCTTGAGGCACATACAGCATGCAGCTGAAAGATCGCCATAAAACTGGTCATTTACAGTTGGATTCCACACAGAGAAATGTCACACGATGCTGGCTGAAAATGCTCTACCTGCCATTTAAAATGAAATGTGCACCCCGCTCTTCGCCCTGCTCCTTTTTCTCTCCTTCTCGTTCCACAGCACTGCGCCTGAGTGTCAAAGCTTTCTCCCCATCACATCGCCAAGTGACAGCCTTCCCTTAAATTGTTCTTGGTTTCATTATGAAGTCAAGAGGGTGAGTAATAAATGCCAACTACTTCTCCAGCTTAATGCCATTTATAGCAGGCCGACACTTGTCCTCCCTCTCTGGTCAACAAAAACACGGCAAGCATCAATGCGGTCTTGCAGAGCTTCTACTTATTATGCCTCTTTGTGCCCTTTCACGCTTTTCTCACTCTCCAGTGCTCTTTCAGGGATCGATAACACCCCGGCTATTGAGGGTGCTAAGACCTTTCTCTCGTTAACACACGTCTTATTTCGGTTAGAAGAATCCCTTCCCACCTCATCCCAGCAGGCATCAAGAGGACTGTTTTGATTTTCACCCTTTCTCTGGATGGGTCTATTATTCCCATTTGTTGGGAAGTGTGCCCCAGTTTTTGCGGATGTCTAAACCCCTTTACATCTGCTGGATTGAGATAGTGAAGGTTTCATCCCATGGCCAAATGGGTTTTGAATAAGAACGAAAGAGTCTTTGAACCTCCCAGGATGAAGAGGATCCTGGCGTTTCTGTCACATCAAGGATGTCTTTAGGATTATCAGCACCAACACTTACCTCAAGCACAAGAAGAGGAAGAAGGCGATGAGCAGAGCCACCATGGAGATGCAATGACCCAGGAAGTTTATGATGACAGCGATCTGGAAGTGCATCTTGCCTTTTTTCTGCAGGATGAAGAGAAACATAAGATGAGTTTTTTTTTTTGTTCTTGCATTTTTATGATTGGCAGCATTTGCATTTTCATAAATGGAAGAGGTGAGGGACCAAAAAAAGTCACCGCTATTTCTCAGTTTTTGAGTTCTGCCTCCTGTGGAGGTTTTGAACATGAGAGCACAGCAGGAGTGCCAGTACTCACATTTTAATTAGAATCGGACATTATTATTAGATGAAGCCTCAAAAATGAATACCTACTGTCATAACCAGCCATATTTGTTTTGTCATCGTCTTATAGTCTTGTTTCTTTGCTTGTTTATGAATTTTCCTGTTTGTTGTCTGTCTTTGGTCAAATTGCACGTCACCACATGATGATTTTCAGATTTAGGAATGAGTTTCAACAATCAATAAATTCATGTAGTTTGTTGGGTATTTCTCTATTGCAATTCCTGTTTAAAAGGGCGTGATGATAGGAGAACACAACCTGTGACAAAACTAACAAAACATTTTTACAAAGCGAAATGCTAAGTCATAAGTATTTAACAACAAGTTGTGATAATCGTTTAGTGTTTTCTGAATGTAAGCTTTTTATTTTGGCTTTTTGTTGTTTTTGATGGTCTTCAATAGTGTGATTTTCTTTTCAACCAAACTTCAATATTTTGTTATTTTTATTAAATGCAGCATTTTTACATACATAGAAAGTACACATTTCAAAAAAACATTGTGAAGGGGAAAAACAGAAGAATTAGAAACAGCTATGAAAGCTGAAAAAAGATTTTAGAATGGAAAAAAGAAAAGTGAATAGGAAAAATACAAAATTCAGAGGAGTAACTTAAATAATACCTTGTTCTTCAAAATGCTGAATTCTATTTTGCTGTTTTCCACAGTGATGCATTTTCTTTGCTACACTGAAAAATATTGCAACACACATTTTTACAATTTAGCGTTCCTTTTTAAATTGTTGCAATTTCCACTTCACAAGCTTTTATAACACGTTGTAGTTTTATCATGCTTTTTGGCTAGATTCATTGGGATTTCTATAGATTGAGTTGTCATGATGTTGTACTTTCTGTTTATGACTAAAATATGATTACTATTTGAAGTCTTAGGGCCGCTGCATCTTTGCATACCTGCTTCTTTTATTTTTTTTTTAGCTGAATTTTTCATTTGTCATTTGGTTTGGTTCTGAGAGAAGAAAACGTTGCAACAGAGAATGCCAACACTTACCTCAGACACAGATTTTAGTAAGAGACAACAGATATAGGCCCAATCACCAATGCATGACCCCTCAAAGTCACCACAGAGAAAATATTTCAGATGAGATTTTCAAGATTCATAGTTAAAATCAGAAGGCTTGCAGCTTCTCCTCTGCTAATTTCATCTGAGACCAATTTCTAAGTGTTCAGACTAAATAAATTCACATCTCCATGTAAATTGGAGTCTTAAACTACTGTCTGTGACTTGGATATCCATTGTGATCGGATTTGGCCCAACACTACAGCATTAATCCGTGCTGTGAAAGAATTTACGTAACCTGCTGGTGTCTGTTCTGAGATTAAAGGCGGGCATGTTTAATCCCTACCCCATCCACTCTGAAGCAAGTCATCTGTTTCACTGTGTTTTGGTTCTCCAGCTCAAATCTACGACTCTTAATAAGTACGCTGCGGACACAGAGCAAGATGTCAACAGCTCTTTTCTGTCAGACTCCAAATCAGCCCTGATATCTGCTGGAGGCTTTGATAATCAGCACAGGAAGAGATGTGGAAATGAAGCTCTTCTTGAATGCATCATTGGATTATAATTCTGTCGGGGTCAGAGACGGATCACAGTCATTGTGAATACGGTTGGTTTTCTGATAAAGGCAGAGAAATCCCTTTTGAGCTGAATGAACAACAAATTATAGTTTTGAATTAATTTCAAATATATTTTAATCCAAAACTCATGTCACATGCACAGTTCCGAGTGATAATCAGTTTTTGCTTTCAGAAATGTATAATCTCTCCAGTTTGGCCCCTGTATTTCTAGTGCTTGTTAAGCTTCAGTGGCAGTTTGCACCTCGGTTCAATGGAAAACCACCAAAGAACTGGTTTGATTTTCCACAGACAGAAATCTAATACATAGCCACATTATTTCATCCATTTAAATATAAATTTTCTGCACAAGCTTGAGCCTCTCTCTGGTAAATTCAGAGTTAGAGGATGGCAGCAAGGTTTCTCAGTGTTTGCCTTCTTTTGCCTGAAAGCAGATATTTCGATGTCATCAGATTACAAATGTGCAATGCAAATTGGCATTTTCAGAACACCGAAAAACATTTATGGATGATCTTCCAAATGGGATTCATGGAGGATTTTTTTTCCCAGTAGCATCTAAACACCAGGTGGTGACATTCAAAGACCCAGAAAGGATTTTAAAACAGTTACAAACCAATGTTTTTAATTTTTCTTTTTTTTTTTGACAAAGTTGGCCATGCAAGTTGTTTGGCACAGTATACTAAATTATCACTATCACTTGTGATAGTTTTACTGCTTCTTGAATTACCTTTTAAAGTTAGAGGAGTAGATGCCACACCAATTAACAGGATCAAACATATTTTTAATTGCACCATTTAGTCTTTTGTGACAATGCCCTCAGTTCCTGATGCAAGTAGTGTTTTACAATTTCCTACAGCAGAACCTTGGAGCTGCTGTAAGACCAGCTTTTTGTGTCTAGAGCAGCTGGAATGGCCAAGAGTGCAGAGAAAGTAAAACTGCCAACACGTTAGAAGTAGCACTGTAAATACTATGGTGGATAAAACTTTTTTTGTTTCACCCAGATTAAAGGATTTCTTCAATCTGAACATGCTTGACTTGACTTGGTCAGAGGCTGAATCTAGTTAAACACAAGTATGTAAAGGCTTAAAACCTGTTGAAGGTTGCAAAACACTTCAGACTGGGATAGAGTTAAATCTTCCCCCAGGACAACAGTCCTTAACATACAGGCAGAGTTTGTTTGTTCAATTATGTAATTCACCAAAAAAATCCTGCAGGAGAATTTCGAGTCATCAGGTAATGAACTTAGCTCATCACCTAATGGCAATTATGAGAGGATTATTATACAACAATAACCCAAATTACACCTGCAAGCATATATCTGAATACCTCTAGAAGCAGAAAAAGAAGTTGCATAATCAAAGTCTGGATTCAAATTCCAAACTTTCCAGACTGTGATTTAGATGCTGTGGTATGATGTTCAACACTCCTGTCCCTCCTTGGCTAGATTAAAACAAATGCCTCCACAATGATGTAAAAAAAAAATAAATGCCAGTTATTGCCACCAAAAGCAGCACAAGCAGTTATCTGGTTTGGGGAAATTACTTTTCACATAGGACTAGGTTGATTTGAATAAGTTTAATCCTGTAATTAATTAAATCATTACTGAAAAATGATTTAGGATTTACTCAGCTTATCTTTGATTGATATTGTGATTTTTTTTTTCTTTTTCTTGAGGGTCTGAAACATTTAAGTGAGACGATAAACAAAACCAGTAGAAATCTCTAATGGGAAAATCCTTTTCAACTGTATGTAGTTCTGTACTTGTTAGACCTAATTATTCTCAGCAAGCTGTTGTTTTTTTAACTAAAGCTTTTCAGCTCATAATCACTAGATATCCAATAAAAGTATGTAAAGAAACACCTCGTTAAGCACAGCTTGCTCCGGCAGTTTTATGGAATGAAAGCAGAAGTTAGGAAGGGTGGTCTTCTTCTTGAAAAACACTAAATAGTCCAGTACCAGACACTGCCTTGTGTTGGGCTGAGTAACCCTTCAGGACAAAACTCAAGAACACAGGGGGCTTTAAAATGCAGAGACCAGGGATGGGCTTGAGAGAAGAGGAGGAGTGGGACAACAAGAGGATAAGATAAGACCCTCTCACCACCAGCCTCAGGACTCAAAGTATGTGGGCCACAAGAGGCAAAACTAAACCTGACACACTTTCTGTCTACCACAAAGACACTGAGGAAACAACCGCAGGCAGCACCCAAAAAGGGAATAATGGTTTTATCTACTTCTCAAACAAACTTCCTAATAAGCGTTTGATACACTCATTTTGTCTGCCTAGAAGGATCTTTGAATATTTGCTTCCTTTTGTAAGTATTTCTGCAGCAGTCAGCTTATTGTTAAGTTGGTATAGCTATAATTGTTTATGTGGAACGACCGACAACACTATTAAAGGTTCGGAGTGTAGCTGAGATTTTCTGCCACACGCAGAACCAACTTCTTCCTCCACTAATAAAATGAAGGATCAAAGTCAACACTGTCGTGTTGTCCTCTGACTGGTTGTGGTTGCTCAGATCTAAGATGCCCCTGACATTCAGCCATTTAAAAATGCCGACTCAAACACCTTCACAGAGAAGCTCCTTCCCCCCCGTGCCAGTCACTCTGCGGCTGGCAGCTGGTGATTTATTTCACGGCTACAAAAGCAGGAAAAAACAAACAATTTTCAAAGGTCAGACACTCTATATCCATCTTCTGCCTGGATCAATTGTACATCAGAGTCTAACTTTTTTTTTTTTTAAAAGCCCTAACTGACAGGTTTCAGTTGGAACAGCGTTTCCACATCTCAACAGATGTTTGATGGCTGCAACCAAAGGACATGCCTGCAGTGAGACGATAAAAATATCAAAGGAGGTGATATTTTATACGCTTCTTGCTGTCAATAAACCAGCAGATACTGATTCCACTAACGCATGCAACCCCCGACAGGAAATATGAAGTCCTGCCTCTTAGAGGATGAATAAAAAAAATGTATTTAATAGCTCAATATTCAGGCTTTTCAAACCACACTGCACACATCTAATTGTGGTACAGTTCTTGCAGACCACAAAGGGCAAACGTTGTCATTTTACACACACAAAAATAGTGCTGGACAGCACCGGATCAGGACAAAATGGCGGTACAGTAATATTGCTAAATGCTATATACATCAAGGGGAGTGAAAGTCAATCCAACAAACAAATAATATTACTGTCATGCTGAATCTCAGCGTCTGGTACTTTAAATAACAAACACTCTATATTACTACTGATTAAATACTATGCATTGGGGAAAAAAAATCATAACTTGCATTCCCATTATTTGCCAAAACAGATAAATTATTTTTAAAAAGCCCACAGTACCTGAATAACAACAGTTGTACTTCAGAAACAAATAGTTTTTCTTGATAAGAAGATTATGTTTTAATGGCTTTGGAGAAAGAGCTGTGATTGAATTAGTCATAAGTCAGGCCATTATGCACCAACTCAACCCACCATCTCCTCCACTGATCATATCCCCATCTCCATCATCTCTCTGCCCGACCTTCTAACCACACGGCCAGAGATTTAAAGAGGAGTGAAAAAGCAAAGGTGGTGGATTAGCAGTACTTGCCACCAACTGATGGAGTCGTTAAGGACACATTTTTGGAAATTTGTTGCTGCTCCATGGAAATTGAGTCATGAAACTGTCAACCAGCAACAGTCTTCAGTCAGAGGCCTCTTCAGATTTGCTGCAAGACTGACTGCTACTGCACAACACAGCATTAATTTGTGTTATCGTGAATCACTCACAGTGAGTCTTTAAAGATCACTGTAAATATGAGTCAAAACAACTATTAATTTCCCTTTGGGATAACTGAAGTATTTTTGAATTAAATTTCCATTTCTTAAGTCACATATCCACACTTGTAGGTTACTGTGGTGCTTTGATTTTTAAAAAAGGTAATCAGGTTTACTGTTAATATTTTGGGTGAAAACAAACGTTGCACGACATTGCACAAATCACGATTAGGTTTGGATGGGAATAATTAGGAATATGATTTAGCATTACTGTAGTTTGTGCCTCGAAGAATTCAAGCTATCAGTGGAGCCAAGGAAAATGCAGCAAAGTACTAATTCTGGTGCTTTTTAGTTCCCGAATTTTTCTCCTCAAAGCCACAGCCAAAGTTCAGCAGATACCTTTGATTTCTATGATTATTTCCAGCTTCAAAAGAAAAGCATCGAGCATCGAGTATCAACCAAGAGCAGTAATCTTGTATTTTTGCTAATGTTGCTAGTTTTAGAGCTTTGAATCTGCTGAAAAAACATAAGCTACTACAGTGAGGTTCCTCTTTGAATTAGAGTCACATCCTGCGCACCTCCACAGCCCTGCTCCCGCAACCAGAAGCTGTTAATTCATCATTGATTTATGGTCACAGAGGTAGCTGTGAGGTTAAAGCGCTCACAATTCATGTGTTGGGAAAGCGCCATTAAATCAACATTTGATCAATACTCTTTGGATGACTGTGCCACACAGCAACTTTCCCAAAGGAATATCTTAAATCAGATGAGAACTGGAGAACAATCTCCTATTCATCCGACCTCTGAACCGCAGAAGATGTCTGATTTTCTATGGTGATAGTAATAAGAGCAGCACTGTACTCATTAAAGTCGCTTCTCCTGAAGGGAAAAAGCAGACGATGTGAATTTAGGATGGTGAATGGTGAGTTGTTGAAGCCAAACAAACTCGACAGAAATATCTGAGGTAAGTGGAGATGAGACTGAAGCAACTTTAAGTCCAGTACTGTTATTTTCCTCAGTTTTTGATGCTCAGCTACCGAGAAAATACTAATCACTGTCTCTCGATGTTATATTATTTTATCTTTTTGATTAGATTCTGTTCCCCTGTTTTCTTTTCTTTGCTCGTTTATTTTTACTTTCTTACGTTCTGATCTCTGCACAGATGGTCTGTTGCTAATCAGCCCACCTGTCCTTTGTTAGTCTTTAAGTCTCTCAGCATATTCAGTCAGATGCTAGTGTCGTCTCAGTCGTCCTGTACTGCAATGGTTTGTTTCACCCCCCATGTAGCTCTTTTTTTTTTTTTCTTGATTTCCTGCTAAGGCAGCTCCTTTTGTTTCCAGTTAATTTAATAAAGTAATTTTGTTTTACCTACTTCCTGCCTTTAATTCTGATATTTGCTTCTTTTTTCCCCCCCCTCTCCTCAGAACTGTTGCAAGGAGAAAAAGCAGGGACTTTCTTCTCTCGGGGCAAATCTCCCGGCTCCCGCCTTGGAATGCCTCAGTGTTCCCAAAACGGATTATAGCTAATATTTACCATGTTTTCTGAGTGTGCTCAAAGCTGAACTGAACTTCTAGAGTAGAACATCTTGTGATCAATTTTGATTCTTGATAATATTCATTCTCCTTGGATCACATCTTCTCTTCGTAAGAAGAATCTGTAGAGTTTCTAATCTCCAGTCCTGTCAGTGAAAACACTGCACAAAACTGGAGGTTGCAGAGCCCAAGATGTTGAGATTCTTTGGGAGAGACGAGCCTGGACAGGATCAGGAACGAACACATCAGGTCAGGTTAAATGTTTTGGAGTTAAAGTCAGGCCAGCCTGAGATGGTTTGGGTATGTTCAGAGGAGAAATGATGATTATATTGGTAGAGGGTTGCTGAAGTTGAAGACACAGAACAGGAGGCGAAGAGGAAAACCAAAAAGGAGATTTATGGGTGTGGGGAAAGAGGACAGTTAGTTGGTGTGGGGGTAGAGGATGCAGAGGATATGACTAAATGGAGACAGATGATTTACTGTGGCAACCTCTGAAGGGAAAAGCAGAAAGGGAAGAAGGAAATGCTTAAAGTTTGAGCTTGTTAAAGGTTTTACATCCTTTTCTGGATACAGAAAGTTTATAAATAGTGGCTGGTGGTTGTGGGGCCCGTTTGCGTTTAGGGAAGCACCCACCACTTTCACTTGATGCAACACTTAAGATTGTCTTATCTAGGAATAATCATCAGTAAACGTACGCTACTTGCCAAGCCTGCATGTGCAAAATTTTGGATTCAACAGATGGTTGGGCGGAGCAAAGCAAGCGCACCGAGTCACATGTTTCCATCGTGTAATTCTGTATTTTACATACTGCGCAAATCCATCAGACGTCTAATTGTCACAACCTGATTTGGGTCAGAGTGTTCAGTCCGTAGCTCTGTCCTAATTAAAATAAGCGCTCATCACGTAATAACAATGAACCATCCAGGTGGAGGCTGAGACAAAAAAAAAATCATGCAAATATATAACAGCAACATGTGCAGGGATAAAAATCTGGAGCATAGCAGGATCAGAGCAGCAGAATTCATGCGGCTCTCCAGGGAAAACGTTTGGGAGAGAAATGATCCCTCCTGCTGTTCATTTTATGGAATTTAGACATTTGTCTTAAAAAGGGAAAATGCTGATGAAAAGATGTAGGAGCTCCCACCAACCCCACTGAAACAAGTCATGCAACCAGGGCAGATGACTCTAAAGTCATCCTACAATGCACATTCAAATTCACTCATTGTGCCTTGAAGCAGATTCCTCTCAGTGATGCTCATGGGCGATACACAGTCGATGCTTTTATTTTTAGACTTTTTTCCCCCCCTTGAGCGTCTCTGAGGATGCAGTCTTTGAGAAACCAAACCCTGAGTCCATATTTACTATAAATACGCCTGAAGCCAAACTGCTCCTTCCACTCATAACCTTGCCTTTGTTGTTTTTTTGTTTTTTTTTCTGATTAAAGTGCAGGGTACCTGCTTTGAAGACAAACTCCAAAAGGGCCCATTAATCAGGACACATGCATACAAGCAGCACACTGTCAAGTCTTACCTCCTCATGAAGTATGGCCTTACACATGGAGTAGTTCCCCTTCAGCGCCCACGTCCCATTTTCAAGACATTTCCTATAAACGTTATCTGCACAGAGAGCAAGACAAAAACAAACAAGAGATTATTAATAAGGGTTGAAGTGACTTGTTATCTGTTTGAGAAACATTTTAGTACCTGGCTTAGAAATCCAACATAATACACCAAGAGACAAATTTGATTGCACTCCTTGTAAAGATGTGTAAAAAGTGTTGAAAAAAAATTATGTTAATTTGCAGCAGCATAATCTCCCAACGAACAATGCAGAAAAACATCTTCGTTAATGGGACAGCTCTTAGTATTCTCCTATAACACTTCACAAGATAGGAACATTTAGAGAGATCTATCATTAAACCATTCAGCTCTTTTTATCTGCTCTCGTCTCTTCAACTCAGCCCACAGATTTCTTAGAACTTAGGGTTTCTGGAATGAGATATTTTGTGTCACGGTTAACCATACGTGTTTTCTTGGTTATAAGCTTTAAAATTTTTATTTTGTTGAAACACTCAATTTCATTTCAAATGTTCTGGCATATAAAATTTCACGACGCCATGCCTTCTAACAATGTTCCTCCAGGAACTTCAGTGAGAAAATGCACCCACACGATTGGGTGGCAAGATGGACGTGGGTCCTCAACCAGCCCAGCTGCTGATGATTCAGCAAAAAAAAAAAGATTTGCTACATTTGGATTCCTTACCATGTAATCAAATAAAAGTTATTATTATTTTTTTTTTATTCTGTCATTTTAAACAGATTTCTAAGGGTATATATTAAAAATAAAATTCATAACCTGGGTTTTTAGCTATATGTAATATGTAATTTCTTAATTTCTCAGAGGAAAAATTATTCAATTCAGTTTTTATTTTCTCTGCGCACATGTTCTCCATGAAATACATATGATACTGGAATATTTTTTAGTGTTTTTACGCATCGACATTTGACTAAAGTCTGTAAATGGAATTTTTCTTTCTTCGTGTCACTGTGACCTTTTTCTGCTTTTGATATTAATAAGAAAAGATGTCATTAGAGGCATTTGTAAAAGCTGTGATTTTTCACACGTTTGCTCTCAGGGTAGTGTACCACTCTATGCCTCAACTTTGACGTTAAATTGTACATTTAACCCTGATTTATTCTTAAATGACCTACATTAAACATGTATTTCTCCATCACGTTAGCCTCAATTACTGTCAACATATTCCAAAACATCTACACTGTTAAATGAGGAAAAAAAGACCAAAGTCAAATAATACCTTGGGTTATACTCATTTTCTGGCAGAAAATAAAAATGCTACACACCACTTGATAGAGCAGCTGGAATATTGGAAGGAGCTATGATGAAAGAAGTGACAAATGATGAGGAAAATTCAATTTTTCAAGCAGACTTGCTGGATCATAGCTCAGGACATGCATTAAATGAAAGAAATGAATGAGGACAATGTGGAGCTCAAAGGCATGGAAAGAAGTAATTTAAAGTTAAATAAGGAGAAGAACTTTTTTTTTAATATAACCTTAGTTATAAACCAGTAAACGCCAGCATTTGGTATTTTGTGAATGACTAGTTAATTAGGGCCTGAAATGTATTTTACCCTGGCAATTTTCTTCAGCCTTTGCATGTTAGTCACACTAAAACAATTCAGACCACGAAAAATATTAATATCAGAGATGTTAATAAGTAACATGTGGGAAATTGTACTGAGCTGTTCAAAAACATGTTAATAACAGATAATTTGTGATTTAACAAATAACTCCTTTTAAATATAAATGAAATATGGTTTGAAAACAGCATTTCATATTTTCTGTGGTTATCTTTAAAAATGACACATTTTTCTTAAAAAGGCAAAACCAGAATAAATCTTTAAGGTGATGCAACTTTTCACTGCCCCTTTAAATGAAAAGGATTTGAAAGTCAAAATAAATTTTTAAAATGCAGAAAAACAATTTCTCTTCTTTAAAGCAGATCAAGAAATTACATAAAAGCATCTGAAAGATGTAACCTTTAGATTTTACTGTAACTCATTCCCTTTGTTCTCATACTGATCAATCTTTTTTTCAGATATAATCATAAATGTCATGCTGCTAGGGAGCAAATGTCCCTCTTGGGCTTCGAGGGGTCTGAACGTCAGAGCTACGTCCGATCTTCATGTGCAGACTTTACTTCTGCCATAATAATACTATGAATAAAAATTCAGCACAGGGTTGAGGGATTATTCATTTTCAGGTCAGGTTCTCTGTCAGCCGGTGAGAGGTGAAAACAGGAATATTTTTCACAGAGGTTTAATAGACAGTTCGGACCCTGAGCTTGTGACCGGTCATCTCCATGGGTCGTCAAATGTCTTCCCGGTGACAGATAGTCTTTTTTTTCTTGCAGAAGGGAAGTTTGCGGTTAAAAAATTCAAAAATATCAAAATCGAGAAATATTACAACCTTATAGCTTTCTAACAGCATCTTCTTCAGAGACAAGCTCTTCAGGAGTGTTTATGAAAAAAAAAATCCCATCAGTACGAAGGTGGATACTTGAGATGGGGGCTGATGACCCTGAATGCATGTTTTAATAACTAAAAATGTTTAGGGCGGGCAAGAGATAAAATGGGATTAGGTTGCCTGAGGGCATTAATGTTCAATGAGCTGGGTAAAAATAGCAGGTTGACACTGTAAAGGGACTGTCAGACCCAATCAAGATTACCTGGCTTGTGATATTCCCTAAACCACAAATGCAATATCCTAGAGAGCTTTAAAATCTGCCTGTGGAGAATTATGTCAAAGTCAGAACAACGTTGTGTACTCAACGGTCTGACAAAAAACAAAAACCTAATTCATAAAGTTAGTTTTAAAAATACTTTCAAGGGTATCTTAAAAGATTTGAGTGCACTGTAAAAGTTTACGATCTGCGTTTTTTTTTAATCTATATTAAATTTGTAACAGCTTAATTTCCCTGAGAAAAATCGATTTTATTCAGCTTTTGTTTTCTCTGTAGACCTCTTCTCCATAAAATCCCTAATTTTCACCTTTTATTCAAGCCACATTTACATAACATTGAAAGAGTACACAACTGGCCTCGGGGCTCTTGCTCAGGCTTCATGCAAATATATTGTAGTCGAAGCAATAAAGTCACATTGTGTCCCATTTAGAAAAACAAAGCTGGCTTGCAAAGCAATTGTGTAGAAGCAAATATAAAAAGATGCATCAATGAGGTCACAAAGGATAGCTTTGAAAATGGCTTCAAGGTGTGGCACTCTTAAAAAACACAGTTTTAAACTCACTGCAAATTGCAGTCTTTAAAATGTTCCCGTTGTACTTTTTATGGAGGGTTTGTGAGCCCATGGCTGCTGGAAGCTGCAAGTCAACAGGTTAAAGAAAGGGAATTCCCAAACAAAAATGAAAGCGAGAGAAAAAAACGTGCTAAAAATATAAACTTTTATACCACTCTTAATTTTTAAAGATAATTCAATTTTGTCACCCCCCACTTCCCCTAAAAAAAACATGGAGTAAGTTTACCAGAGAGAACAAACCAGGACTTCTGGAATAATCTTCTGTAGACAGATGAGTTTACCTATCTGGACATCAAACCAGAGGAAATGTTTGAAATAAACTTTAAACCTCCTACGATCTGTTTGGTGGTTGACTTGGCCAGCTCTCAATTAGAGAATGCGCCTTAAATTCTACTGTGTGAGAGATTAATGGAGAGAAATGTAAGACCTGTTAAAAAGGTCAAATTTGAAGCAGATCTGGACCATTGAACATGACGACTTTTGAGAATAAAAACAATCAGAAAATGTAAGATCTAGGTGCAGGTTTTGTTCATGATTTCATCGAGATACTCTGCAGGGATTTCAAACAGGCTGTATGTTCAAAAAAACCCTTCAGATATCACTTGTCTTTGACACCATTTCTCACACTAGTGTCAAAGACTGCTTGATGCTAAAAGAAAAAATTATAAAAAAATTCAGCTCACTGAAGTTAGTTCAACCAAATGGCGCAAAATAGTGTCCTTACTTTTACAAAACACATTTTTGTTTCAATTTCTTGCTTAATGAATGAAGTAAAATACGTTGCATGCTAACTTGCAATTCAATCCTATTCTTTTCCAGAGATAATTTTAAACAAGTCTCGAAGACGTCCCAGTTGTGCAGCCAGAAGCTTTGAGTAACAAATGTTGAAGCTTTCAAACAAAGCAGAGAGACCTTGAAATGAATTCTTCCTGGCACTGCTCTCAGAATGATTTATAGCAGTTAAGCATATGCAGTCTGTTCCCCTACGCAACTCGTATGTAATAAGGTAATGAAGTGGTCTTTCTTCTTCTTTTTGACATTGTCTGACAGCTTGCATCTGAGGAGAGGAGAAGGGTTTAATAGCCGCAGCTAATTAAGATTGATTTAACGACAAAGGCAACAATTTCATTTGCTACTTATACAATTAGTGATGCTTCCTGCTGCTACAGATGCGAAAGATCTGAGCTGTGTGACTCGGAAACCTCTGTTGCTTCTCGAAGGAAAGTGAGGAGGAAGATTTATATCAGTGTCTCGTGTGTATGTCGAGTGCTGATGTATCATATTAGAATACATTTGGCTGAGATAAGCAAAATAGAAGGAAGCAGGGTGACACAGTAAGCATGGAAAATGATACACAAACATTTCTCAAGCGCAGTATTGCAAAGATCTTCACAGGTTTTACTATGAAAACTGATTACTTCTGCAAAGAGGGAACTTCTGAGCATGCAAGAACACCCCCCCAAACAGAATCAAAATAAAACAATAACCTGCGATGATGAAAGGCTTTGGAGAAAAAAAGAACTTGCCCTGCAATCTGTCTTTATAAAAAAGTTGACTTAAAGTGATGAAAATAAATAATAAAAGAATCACACATAAAGTAGATTCTCATGTAGTTTAATCAACAAATATTTGAGACAGGGACGAGAAAACAGTGGGGCTTTGTAATGCAATTACAAACATGTCATGGAAAATCTCACTGGAAATTATATTAACTGGCATCAAGACAGTCACAAGATTGCTTGTAAAAACAACATGGAACAAAGGCTGAGTCTTATAAAGAGAACGATGGGGAGGGGTTTATATCCCTACAAAGGTTTGTGTGAGGAAATGCATCCCAGTGAAAACTGATTTCATCATGTTGTACTTAACACATTAATTAAAAGAACCGTCATTACATGGCTCATGGGAAAAGCATGAAAACAAATACTGAATGTCAACCATCACCAAGCCTTCAGATAGCACTGCATTATGAAAGAGATACATATCTGTTGTGGTTATTTTTGCATGGGGTCAGTAAGACTTTAGGAAACTATCATCAGGGAGAAAAGTTCAGTATTGTATCCAGAAAATTCAATTATACGTCCATCAAACAAGGAAGGAATATATAAACCAGCCCTAGAGACGATTCAGTGCTTTCTGGGCCTTAGTACATTTTAGCTTAGGCTTTAAAGTGAAACGGAGAATTATTCAGAAATCTGGCCACTCAAAATGTGAGATCACACTGAAACACCAAATTCTCTGGTCTGAACAAAGAATGCTGATTACCCAAGTTCAGGACCAGGACTGGTGAAGGTGCAGAGGTGAAGTGTTACACATTGAATTGGTAACTTTCACATATGTGGTGCTCCACTAATGCTGTTCTCCAGCCTATGTTAACCCAAGTCTCTTGTTTATGAGGGGAATGGTGCATTTCAAGATAATACAAGCTTCACTGATTCAGAAAGGAAGTGTGGCAAAGCAGAAAGCGTGCACTGCATATAGTTAGAGACGCAATCAGGCGTTTACTGGTTATTTTTGGTTTTCTTTGAGCTCACCAATTCAGTTTCTGAGAAATTGGACAAAAACATACTGTACAAAAAAACTGTAGGAGATCCTTCTTGCTTATAGACATCAGAATTTGCGATTACTCTTTGACCAAACTTGTATTATATGAGTTACAACAGCATGTAATTAATAATAAAGTATTTCTGAACCAAACTGAACTGAAAAGTGAAAGATGTCAAGTTACCCAGTGCAACCAAAACATGACCACCCATTAATATGGTGGCATTCAAGATAGATGTTAAAAAAGTAGATTTTAACACAAATAATTATTAAGAGTTGAAGAAATAATCAAATTGATCTTAAGGCACAAAGGCAAAATCTTTCAGGTACAGCTGGTATTTGAAATATCTTCTCCAACTTTTAGAAATACTAAATAAGAGGATTTTTGAGTTTTATTTAAACATTTTAAGCGCATCAGTAGTCTGAAGTGTTGCATCACATGAGGGATAGACATAAGCTAATGATTCAATGCAGAATGGTATAATACAACCACTATGTCCTGCCCTGTGACAAGTTGGCCACAGCTTAGAGTGTTGATGGTTAGTGTTCAGGTGTGGAACACAGGTTCAGTGTTCTGAGCTGATTCCACAGATGCTTCATCTGGGTAGAACTGTGAGACCTTGCTGATCTTGCCTTGTTAAAAAGACTACCAGGGAGCTGTTGCAGCACAAGTTAGGCATGTGGATGAAGGGTGGCACTGACGTAACGCTGTGCTGTCAGGGTCCCTCAAATCATGTTCAGAGGTGACCCACATCTTGATGCACAAGATGTGAATTTCTCCACAACACTGCCACATTATGGATACAGACAAGCGCCATCTGTAGTCAGCAAAACCAAGATTCTATAGTGAACAGAATTTCACTCATTTCACTCATCATCCCCCAGATATGGTGACATGTTTGGTGGTGAATCCAAAGGCCTGTTGATCCTACCCATTGACACACAGAGACTGTTGACCCTGGTGGTTGTAAATAATCCAATATCTGTATCTTGAAGACAGATGCAGAGGTCATAGTATTCTTTAATGAACCACATGCGAGTAGGTGAAAGTCGCAAATATTTGAGACATCCTCTATAAATGCTGAGAACTTCAATAGGTCAAACACTAAACATACCTTGATGTTCATTAATAAGTACAGAGGAAACTATCTTAGGACTAATGCAGAATCCACGGTTTCTTAAACTGACAGCACACCCCCATCACATTCCTGTTGTCCAAGCGTGACATCTGTCTTGCTCTTCCAGAACGTCAAGCTAGGACTGCAGAAGAGTTTTAATCTGCAGATTGGCAACAAGCAGTAGGGATAGTCAATTTCTGCTGGTAAATCCTGTCGTGTACTGTCGATTGTTTTGAAAATAGCCCGTGAAAGGATTTGCACAAAGTACAATTTTCTTTGGCAATGTGGCTGGGACATTGCCATTGAAAAGTTAAATGAATCCAAGCAGTCCCATTTTCCGTGACTGGGAAAATGTGCACGGGCACATGTTATTCATTACACACAACAACAAAACTTGTGTGTTTTCCAGCAGCCATTGTACAGCGCACACAGTAGTAGAACCAGCTGGGTAAACATGCTCATCTCTGAAAACTGAAGTGAGCGGAGCTCTGCTTGGGTTGGTAAGCGGCTAGGGTTGCTAGGTGAGGAGCAGTGCCCACTCATTGTGACTCAATAATTGGGAGGTTTTTGAAAAGGTTTGTTTTCCAGTCACCAACAAAACATTTAGCTATTGCCAAAAAGCGGCTGGGTGATTTTTTTTTTTAAACACTTGGACTGTTTCTAGAAGCAGTAAAGACCCAAATGGAAGTACAAAATGTGCAAAGAAAATTTGCTTAATGGGTCTCCTTTAATCACTACTTCTAATAGAATTTGCTGAGCATGTGTTCATAACAGCTGAATCAAATTAGCTGGATTTAGAAAGAGCCTTCACAACAGTAGTTCTTTTGTTCCAACAGTCTTGTCAAGCTTGTCATCTCTACTAAAAGTAAAACAGAAAACATTTCACATAATAAGCTATATAACCAATAAAACAAATAAATATGTCAGTCAACTATGAACTGCTCCAGAGAACTCTGAAGGTCATAGCTTGATGATGCCATCATTACCACAACATCTGGAAACAGCAACTATGAGATCCAGGGGTTCTCAAACGAGACTATGCCTTGAGATTTCATCCATTGAAACCAGAAGCAGCCGTAATGGAGTCCACTCTGCATTATGAAGAACTTAATGTCCAGAATGCTTACACAGCTCTGGGTTTGGCGCATCAGTGACCAGAAAGCTTGTAAAGGGACTGCAGCGTCCCAAACTCCTGCAGCAAACCCCCAAAGGATGCATCAGGGGAGTACGGTCATAATCATTTTTCAGAGCCATGAAACACATGTGGACTGGGCAATCAATTTCCCATGACCCCCTCATCGACTCTGCAAGGATAAAGATCCGGTCCCCTGTTTCACAACCTGGGAAAAACTACACTGCTCTTTGTTAGTTCGAGCTTTGACAGTCAGTCATAATGTCCTTTTTCCACTGCAGCTACAAAGTGTAATTGCTCCCCTCTGTTAATTCCTTTTAAAATGCTCCAAATAAAAACACCACCCTGGTCTGCCATGGAAAATTTGTTGTTGGCAGAGATTGAAAAGACATGTCAACCATGATAGCCCCACAATGTCCAATGAATTTAGCATCTCTGAGCCAGACCTGGTACCTGCCAGTTGGGACATTTTTTTTTAAACTATGCTGTGGACTCAGCCGTCTCCACAGTCCACAGATGTTTCAGTACTGGAGTGGAGGAGAGTCTTAAAGAGCTTCCTTCACTGATCAACGTGTCACAACGGCCCTGAGGCTGAATGAAAGTCTTTTGCCATAACTTCTCTCAATTCTTTTCTTTGACCATAAACCAACCACATCAAGAACAATGAATATTTCTAATTTCTCTGAACCTGTGAAACATTTTAAGCCTAAAATAAAAATGAGTCAGGATAGCTTTTCCTGTTTTGAGTCCCTGTGCTATGCTACTTGATAGGCACTATACACTATGACATGACATCCTACGCAAATCTATACTCTCTGTGCTATGCCAAAATCTAGTCAATATGTTAAGCTAAACTTTCTATGTACAATGCCAAATCAAACAGTGTCTGTGTTATGTGAAGCTACACTGCCACTATGCTATGCTAAGCTAAAATGAGCTAAGTCAATTAATTGTAATTGTAGAATGTTAAATGCTAGAATGCAAACAAGCATCTATATGACTTACTGGAAACACATAAACAGTCAATTTAACAAAATGTTGATCTCCATTAGTAATCCAAACAATAATGCTATACATTATTTGCACATAGTTAAAGGTTAAAACCTGAGGTTTTGTGGGGAAACTGGACCTCACTTTATTAAATTTACAGGGCATGCTCTCAGTTGGCCGTGCAACATGAATGAAATAAGATTTCCCACTGTGCCTTTTGCTGAGACGGTGGCAGTAACACCTCTTTATTACCATTCTCCTGCAATCTCTCAGGATGTGAGCCACTGACAGGATTGTAAAGAGTCTTTGCACCGGGTCGCAAGCTCAAGGTCCCTAAAATAACTGCTGATTTTATGTAGAGGCTTCTGTCAATCCGAATTTCTGCCAAGAGTTTCAATCACAATGCCCGAAAATGCCTCCATAGACTCTGAGATGGCTCACACCGCATTTCTTCATTTGAGGAGATGCACGCTCCACAGTAAATATTATTTATAATATTTGCTTTGTTATCTGCCTCTGCATGATAATGTGTATGACAAGAGCAAGGTTAAAAATCCTACTGGAACACATGCTCCCATCATGCAAGCTGGGCCCAAATGATCCCCTTTACATTTTAATTCTAAACATCTTACCAGGCAAACAAACAAGCTGCTTTATAACAAATATGATCTCACAAAGAGGGTCGTCTCTGCAGCTAAAAAACGCAGAACGGAGCAGAAGTGTGGCTGTAATTGTATGCCCCTTGCAAGCAAATATGCTGACCCAAATTTAGTCACAGTGGCTTAGTGCTCCAATATTATTGGATCAATGGCTGTGGCTAAGAAGCATCTTCCTCTTCTGCGCATCTGAAGCAGAGGTCTAATTAACGCCCGCATCAGCATGGAAGAAAAGGACACGCTATCTGCCCTAATTGAGAGCAAACTGCAGTGTTTCTTGCACAACTGTGGGGGCAAAACAAACTATACAAATCAAAGCTGTTTGCTTGTGCATACAGGACGTTTCATATGAGTCAGACACACAAACAAATGATCATCAAGCAGAGCCCGGGGAGGCAGCAAACATGGATACAAATGTCAGAAAAAACTTAGAAAAATACAAAAATGACAAGAAAGGTTAAAGAGGTTTTGAGGATGTTTTTTCAATAACCCGTCATGTCAAGTAGAAAAAAAATTGACTAAACTACTCAGGCATTTACAGTATATTTACAAAGACTACAAAAAAGGCGCACAACTTGTTTTACCTCAGGGCGGAACATTAAGTCAGACTAATATTTTCTAGTTTCAGATGCTAAAAATTATTTCTAGTTTTTAAACTGTTAATTAAAGCACAAATTACATTTTGCCTTGCAATATTCTGACAGGTTACTTCACAACATTTAGGTTAGCTGGAGCCACACCTGTGAATGTATATAAAGTTAGCTGGTGCAGAAAATATTTAGGTATTTTACTATGGTAAAAGGCTGGACAGGAAGTAACTTGACTGCTAAATTCTTTTTTTTAATTATTATTTTGCCATCTGATTTTATTTTATAAAAAAAAAAAAATTATGGGGAATCTACTCGCTGGGAATTGGGCAGAAAGAGATTCTTGCGACATTAACCTGAGGTTGTATGTTCAAGTTTGTAACTGTTAAATAAAATATGACCATGGTTGAAAGTAAACGGCTCTTCCCTCTTAAAGGCACAAATTAGATTTACAACGCTGCAACCATCAGAGTTTTGAAACAATGCATGGATCTGTCAGACAGACAGTCAGACATCTGACAGTCAAATATCTTCGTACAATGAGGAGTTGATGGATGACATGCTCATGCTGATTTTGGTTTTCTCCAAACATTCGACTGCATTATGTTCAAACATCTCCATTTTAGTCTCATTTGCATGGAAACATTTACTGCCAGAGCTTGAAAATAAATTCAGAAACAGTATCTTGCTATGGAGAGAAAGTTACTCGTTAAAATGAGAAAACCTTGTTATAAAGAGATGAAAAACTCATTAAAATGACAACATTTCTTATTATAATGAGATAAAATTGCACTCCTCCAACTGATTATAACTTCTTAAAAATGCATGAAGGGGCTCATTCCTTCTTCTCAACGTTTCTTCTAAATGACATTACAAAATCCCAAGAGGTGTTGCTGTTTTACTGTTACCACCTTTCTTCAATGAAAGAAAATATATTTTGTTTTTAATAAGAAACAAGTCTTGTTTTTACGAGCTTTGCATCTCGCTTTAACGAGAACATTTTCCCGTCCAAACGAGACACTGCGCTTAAGTTTATTTCCAAATTCTGGCAGTTTAATTCTTGCGTGCAAATGAGACCAATAGTTTGTACCATGTTTTGAGAAAACCAAAAACAGCATGTAAACATGTCATCCATTAACTCTGTGGTGTACGAAGTTATTTGACAGTTAAACGTCTGACAGATAAATCATGTCTCAACAGGATGATGAACCCAAACACAAGAGAAAAGAAATATGTGTTGTAATGGCCCATGCAAAAGTCACAACTAATTTCTTTAAAATGCTGTGGTGTAGAAACAACCCTCTGGAAACCTTAATGAACTGAAGCAATGTTGGAAAGATGAGTAAATTCTTTCCCACAATGATGTCAGAGGCCGACAGATCACAGAGGAAACTTTTCCCGAGTTACTGCTGCTAAAGATATTTCTAGTTTTCTAGTTTCTTCACACATGCAACCCGTCCCTGAGTAAAAATCACTTTAATATTTTCTTTGGAGGATAAGGAACAGGTAAAACTATGGCGTTTGTCATATTCCATTGCAACAGACTCAGGTTGCACTGCTGATCCATCTTGATCCTCATTTACAGCTGAGTGTACTTGACAAACTGAATATTTCCTGCCAGTTGACATTGCATCTGTGTGCAAAAAAATTATTAATAGAAAGGAAGGAGAAACAAACTATTTATATAATTGTCAGTTTCAGAATGTTCTTACTTAGCGACCATAACTAAAGAAAAATGGTATTAAAGGAAGGTCATTAAGGAAGAAGTGTAGCAGTGGCCTTAGAAGTGCTGCTGTACCAACACACATAATTCAACTGATTTATTACTTCCTCAGCAGGACATCAAGCTGAGCAGGCGGCTTTTAAAGATGCATCAGTTGAAATCAGGTGTGTTTAAGCAGAACAACGTCAAAACTCTGCCAGGAAGAGCAGCCTCCAGACCTGCAGAGAGAAACTCTGTCCAGCTGTAGCAACTCTGGACATGGACAGTCTTTTGGCAGGTTGTTCTTATCTGGACAAGCGTTACCTGCTTCAGTAGAGCCTGCTGCAGATCTCACACTGATCTGCATTGCAACATCTGTCTTACATTGCAGACTAGAAGCCTCTTGATTAGCCTTATTTGTTTGGATTTGGATTTTTACATTGATTCATTTCTGCATTGCTTGCAAAAAGGGAAAATAAGTGCTGTAGCAACGTAAACATTCCTTATGACACAAAAGAAATTCACTTTAAACCTAAAACTGAAACTTCTCAGTTTCAGCAGCTCACCTCCCTCAGCGGGGAGGTGAGCTGCTGTTACGGTGGCCGGCAACAAGGCTAACCAATGGGTCTAACCATGTCGCCATGTCACGATTCATTTACTTTTTAAAAAAAATAGATTTATTATCACAAAACAAATGCTGCTTCCAAAACTTTGTTCCTAACAGTTCATAAATCACAGCAAATTTCCACACCCTCTGCAAACTTCTTTTCCACAACAAATTCCAGGTATATAGATTTTCTTTATTTTTTATTTTTTTACTACTGGAAAAATCTGCCACCACCTCGTTCTTATCAAAAGTAAATCATGTTCCCATTCCACTGAACTGTAAAACCTGCAAGTCGTCTGCAGAAACGGGAACCGATTCCAGTTTTCCAGATGGCTGTGTTTTCTAACAGCTGTTTGTTTCTGTGGAGCGACACACCTGAATGGTCTGAGCCGTCCACTTTCAGGTAATAATTTACTTCTCATGTCTCACTGGCGGCACAATCCTTATAAGAAACAACAGCTTCCATTCACCTCGCTTTTACTCTACTTTACGTTTACCCTTCTTCTTCTGTGTACTGACTGGCATCTATGAACTATTTAACAAACGCTCCTCTGGTTCGCTCAACAAAAAGAAAGATGAATATATTGTTGGTGGATGAGATGGTGAGCCGGAGCGAGGGCTCAGCCACCCTGCTGACCGCCAGCACTTCTCTAAATAAACCTACCCCCTGTCCCTTCACCCCTCTCCCCACTTCTTCTCCTCTTCCTCCTCTTCATCCTGACTGGCACACACCCGGAGACTCACAGCCACTCAGTGAAATGGGCATCCACACAAGCAAACGGGAGCTGCTCCAACACTTTCAGGCACACATATGAAAATCCACCAGCCTCCCTCTGGGGGACCATTAAGGGGAAAGTCAAGCCTGGCAATAAATGGTGCAAGGGTTTGCGGGAGGGGCGAGACGGGCAGCGGCAAAGATAGCTGTTCCAGGCTGAGTCACGAACGGGCGTGCAGCGCCATGGGCACTTGTCAGAGCTCTGCGGCTGAGCGGTCTGGACAACGCCCGCTGGATATCTGTCATCCCCTCCGTGCATATGTTTGACAACACGCTTCAAGTCTAGGATCAGGATCAGATATGTTGAGGAGCTGGTAATGATTAGCATGTGTTGATTGCTCCAATTAAGTTTCTTTCCAGGCACAGAGTCTCAGGAGGAAGGTTAACGAAAGCATTTAGCCTTTTTAGGCTTTTTTTTTTTCTCTTGCTCATTATATGTGTGATTTTTTTTTTCCCTCTTGCTTGTGTTAAATTGCACAAAATTATAAGTTCAGCGGCGAATGTAATGTGTTAATTAGGGATATAACTGTTCACAAAGATGATAGTTTAGGACATGAAAGGTACAGCAACAACAAAACAAAAACAACAAATGAATGGCAAGTTGTATTTTACTGTACCTGTTTCAGTGATTTATTTTCTAAATGTAGTGTTACTGTTTTTAAACAGAAAAAAAAAATCACTGAAACAGGTACAGTAAAATAAAACAGCCTTGTTAAATAAGAGAGCCTTGAGATATCAAGGCAGTATGTTATCTTTTTCTACCCCGTTTTTTCACACTTCGTCATGTTGCAAACACAAACTTCAATGTACTTTACAAGAATATGATGTGACGAAGCATCACAAAGTAATGCAAACGCAGAGAAGAAATCGGATTTACATTTTGCCACAAGTCATGTAGGGGACACAGCAAACGTGGAAGAATGTGGGCTAGTCAGATTAGAACCTAGTTGAACTTTTCGGCCTATTTGCCAAATGCTAAGTGTGATAGAAAACAAACACCCTACACATACCATCCCTACCATAAAACATAGTGGTAGAAGCATCATGCTGCAAATAAATTATTTTTTAGCAAAAACAGAGAGGTTAATGGGAGGATAAACTCAGCTAAATACAGGATGATCCTGTAATTGTTTAAATATGCAAGATATTCACATATTCATGTGTCAGAATGGCTCAGTCAAAGTCCAGGCCTCAGTCCAAGGTAAAATCAGGGGTATCTTACTGATCATGAGCTACTTCGGAAAGAAGCAAGTGATAACATTTCAGCTTCTCACTAATATCTGAGGCTGTATATACAAAATGGTCTACAAAGCATTCAGTTGAAGGATGAATATAAATATAAATGCTTTCTTACCTCATAAATGTTTATAACAACATTTAAAGCCAGGGACAATTTTCCTTAAACTTCATAATTAAGTACTAAGTTTTGTTGGTGTACCGCATAGAATCCTTAGAAAATACACTGAAGTTTCGAGCATGTTATTGTGGTACAAAAATATGTGTCTTTTGCATTCCATGTTCATGTGTGTGATTTTATACTTCTATCATGTTCGAAATAAATACATACTTAAAAAAAGTTCGTGATTGTTATGGGGGAAAAACACAAGAGGCAGATCGTATTTATCTGTAACTTCCATAAGTAAGAGGTCGTTCATGCCACAGACGGAAAGTGTTTTGATTCTATGTGACGTAAGGAGAAGACAACCATTCTGTCACATCTTTTAAACTGTTTATTAAGGATAACATTTCAACAGAGGAGTTAATTCAGGTGTCCTTATCAGGAAAACTGCACAAATTTTGTAATCAAAAAGTTAAAACAAAAAGTTAAAAGCTTATATGAACTTTTCAGAAGTTGAGGTTGTTTTTATGGCAAGCATATCAAAGAGTGACATGTTCACCTTCAGTTTGCAGAAGTATGACAACAGTGAAATCATACAGTGCTGTGTATCACGCATGTCTGAAATCAGGTCAAGCACATCGTTCTATAGCACACACATGGGTTCATGTGTTGAATGGCATCATCTGGAGCTCAAATGACATATGGGTCATAATACCACACTAGCAGAGAGCAGTAACAGATAAACAACATGGTAGATTAGAAGGTATGACTTTGTAGAGCAAGAATGTCTGTGTCCAGTTCTCTAACACACCTGACTCAAATGAAAGGCCCGTTACCAGGATTCTCCAGAGCTGAATGACCGAATGGTGATGGAATTCAGTGATTTGATTCAGGTGTGTTGGAAAAGTGAAGCATCCAAAACTTGCAGGATTGTGTCTGTGGAGGACTGGGCACCCCTGCTGCGGAGATATTTTAGAATTATGTCACAGAGATTATTTCACTTTTCTGTAGAAGCTAGAGCACCTGATATTTTGGTAAGGAAAATATCAGGTTCTATAGACGGAGGTTCAGATTGCTTTTATTGTGTCTACATTTGTAGCTCCATCCATAAACAGCGTTTTCTCATGCAGTCCTGACTCATTATGCTCCCACCGCTCTGCTTCATTTCAATTTAGCTGCATTTTTACCTAAAATTACATCAACTAAGAAGGTCTTTCCCAGTGTACATTTACTCTTTTCCGCAGCTATTTTTTTTTATTAGTTTCTACTTCTCTTTCTTTTATTAGTTTGATAATTTGTCTCAGTTTAGATAAACATTCCCTCCATGCCTGATTGGAGACATATTGAGTTTCTTCATTCAAATAAGTACTCATGCACATCTCTTACCATTTTCAAAACTTTCCATCTTTAGTGAAAAAAACAACACTGAAATTTACAAAATAGTTTTAACTTTACTTAAATATTAAAAAAAACTTTTGAATATATTAAAATAAAAAACTGAAAATCAATAAGGAACGAAAACTACAATTTTATTTCTAACAAATACCAGCTGCTCCTTTAAAAATAGCCCCTCTTTGAGGTTTTTTTCTGACATTAGTTTTTGTAAAAAGCCCAGAGGCAACAGTTATATTTTCTAATACCCTTAGAGTGATCAATGTTAAAAGATCCGGTGGATAGGAGCCGCACAGACGTGCTCCTTCTGTCTGGCTTTGCAGAAAACAGAGGATTTATCTGGATCTAATTTTGGAAGTCCAGCCTGGTGCCACAGTCCTGATTCATGGAAGTACAGCTATTCAGGACGGGGAGCCTGTTTAAAGCTCCCATACAATGGATGCTAAGATTTATCTTACTGGAGAGGGGACATGTTTATCTGTCACAAACATCCTGTTGTGAGTCAAGATGAGGACAAGTTTGTTATCCAAATTAATGTTTATGTTATAATCTCATTCAAGTTATCTGTTACTGGAGATAAACTTTATTGTTCGTATTTTGTTGCTAGTGACTTTCAAAATCAAATAGAAGCAGTCAAATTGTACCTCTGATTTGTCTCTCAAGATCAGATCTGCGACTGGAACGCATTTCAGATCTTCAGCTCCGTTCCTGTAACCGTATTTCAGAGGAATAGAGAAGTTGACTTTTGCACTTTAAGACCTGAACTCTGGAATAATCTCCCTCTGGATCTGATGCAAGCAGCTACTTCCACTCAGGCTTTTAAGAGCCCACTCAAGTCTCAGTGATCTGCCCTTGTCTTCACCTGAAGCCACTCATTACGGCCCTAATGCCACTTTCTACTCCATCGACTCCGACCCAGATACACTCCACTGCAAAACACGCTTGTCTTTCGATTTGCTAGCAGGCACTGGGTATGTTGTGGCAAAATAAAGCTTATATAAAAATACATACACGCACACTTTTATGTCAGTGTTCACGAAAAGGACAGGATATTTTTGAAACATGAAGGACGATGTACTTGGGTGTTTCAGAGTTGCATCTATTTAACAGACTGCGCTGTTGTGACCTCTTACATTTACATATTTTACACTGTACTGTAAACATTGTAGAAAATAATTTTAGACATACAACAAATTACAGCTGCTACTGTTATGGTTACAGCTTGTAAAAAGGACAGTGATATGCCCAACAGTGCTGACTGGATGCTATGATGAACAGAACTTGGTGAATAACTGTAGGAGATTGACAGGCTGCTGTATTTCTTTTTTTATCAGATATGTATTGAGGTTCTCAGAACAAATTTGGCTATTGCACTTCAGATTTCATTGTCTCTTTTGACTAAAGCATTACAGTAACTTCCTGTAACTGCAATCTGATGTAAATATTCAGCTCCCGTCTGTCACCTATCCATGACCAACAACTACCGCAGACTTTGGTCACAGCCATGTTGAACAGGTGTGACATCACAATAAATAACGGACAGACTTTTCATCTCAAATGCAATATATTTGCCCCACTGTACAGCCCTGTGGTTTTCAAGACTTTTTTATTGGAAATATACTTGCAACGCTGGAGTAGAAGCACACCAGTCAATATGTTTGACAATTTTATGTGTTTTTTTGTTGGACAGTTTTAATTTACGTTGGTAATGTCTGATGGTTAAATGTATTTTCGCAAAGACTGTATATAAAACAGAGCCACATGACTAGACACAAACTGGGTCAATACAGGTCATTGGAAGGCAGTCATCAAATAAGATCTAACTTTTTCCTCAAAGTTGAGACATTTTTTTATATATCCTACTGGAGGCTTCTAAAGAGACATGTTAATTCACATTTAAATCTGGATTTGGTGTGTAATTAAGAACATGAAGGCTGTGCAAGTTAGCATAATCCCAGAAAAATAATTAGCTTTAGCAGCCGTTACTCTCTCTCTCTCTGATAACTCCTGTTTTCATTTATGAGATTTAAAGTCTGTCTTTTCCTTCCTATCCTCCTGCACTTCCTCCTGATGACTTCAGAGTTGTCATTTAACCCAGACAGTGATTTGGGCTTTTGCTGTTTTAATCTCATGGGAGCAACAGTATCCAGGACAGATAGACAAACTCGGGAAAACTGAGAAAGTTACTTCTCTGTGTTGGAAGACCCTCAGGGTTGAGAGGATGCTTCTCCAAAGACAGCAGAACTGTGCAGCAGTATTAAAGTTAAAAGCATGACAGTGCATGACATGTTGAGCAGAAGCACACAGTTTGACATCTTGGAAAAGATAAATTAAATCAAATAAAATGGCCATATGGTCAGAATGACAGCATCGTCAGTCTCCAGATTAAGAAGAGATTATCCATGGGATAAAATCAGGTCCAATGTGTGTCTACGTTCTTGGATGGCACCATTGACAGATTGAATAAAGTTAAGAGTCTATTAAATCCAGGAAGGCCTTGACAAGCAGATTCTCTGGACAGCAGACATAAATATTTAAATCCCCAACCTGTAAAATCCAATCGTATCCTGACACAAAATCTGCTAAAATAAAACCCCCAAAAGTTAGCAAAAAAGTTGTTTTTATGTTTTAGAGGCCAATAAATTGCAGCTCAAAGCTGCAAAGTTGGATAGTTGGCACGGCGGTGGAAGCTGCTTACAGTTGAAATGCGATGTTTAGACTGCAGCTTGATCACCACTATGACCTGATGGAAAATTAAAATGTGCACAATCGCCCAGCAGTAATTCAGAAACTAATGTGGCTCAACAGTAGAAATACAGATCTCAGTTAAACAGAATCCAGATCACAAGAAGAAAAAAAAAAAATATATATATATATATATATATATATATTGTCACCGATCTGACAATCTGACACTAGGATGGGATGGACGCAAGATTATGCCCATTATTAGCAAACTGTATCAGTAAATCTGCAGACTATGTAACTCCAGGAGTGTATGGCAATCATAGAACAGTATGAAACTGACATGTTGGATGACACACATTAGGTTCAACATGAATGCGCACAAAGTAGAGAACGCATAAACATATCCCCCTCTCTTATCCTCAATATGTTAAATTTAGAGTTAATGTCACTTTGGCACCCCATTTTATGATGCAACTTGGAAAAAAATGACCTTTAAATGTTTCTGAACACTTACTTTGACCTCAACTGGGAATGGCGACAAGGAAAGATGGGATTTTTGAGGAAAAAACCAGCTGTGAATTTCACTGCACTTACACACTGCGGCAACATGGGTCTACAGGGAGGAAAAGTACAACTGCTCAACAGATGGACCATAAATGCTGCATTAGATACTTTGTCTGGTGTGTTTTTACAATGTGGGTTAAAACAGAGTGTAAGCATTCATAAAACCTAATCAAAAAAGTTCACCTCATAAACAATGTTATAAAAAAATTTTATTGTTTCCTTTTTCGGTAATTATTATCATTTATTTGTATTTATGTTGATAAGAAACAGTAACAAAAGCAAAAAAAAGAACTAAAATAATAATAATAAAGCTTCAAATATTTTCAGTTTGTTGGGAACCTCAAGATTATTTCCATTTTAAGAATTTAATATGATCTCATTTAAATTCTTGTAGCTAAAACATTTTCAACCAACAGCAACAACAACAAAAAAAACTTTTCTCCACTTGTGGCTTCTACAATTTGCTGTCTTCATCAAAAGAAGAAATTTGACTAAGTTAGGCATTTTACTTCCAGTCTCTGTTACGGCTTTCTCATTTTCCGGCATGAGATGAAAATCCTCACATTCTTCTGATGCTCTCTGACATGAACAGAAACATCCTATTCAGACCCAATAAAATAAAAATAAAACTTGGGAAGAAAACTATTTTATCCCCAAGAATTTAATTATCTTAAATAAAAAAAAAAACACCTGGGAAGGGTTTAAAATATATTGTCAAAGTATCTCTCCTAATTCGTTTAGATTCATTCATTTGGGATAAATTCTGTTTTCACTTGATCAATAGAATATTGCTACTACAACGAAAGATGCTAATCTTATAAAATATAGTCTATTATATCTAGTAAATATCAATTTATCTCTTAAACATAACTAAAGTTCAGTCAGATTGAATAGGAAAAGCCTGTAAACAAACATTTTCTAGATTTTCCACTAACATTTCACTGAGCTTGGGTCTGAACTTGGACTAGGTCATTTCATCACATATTTAACCCATTTCATTAAAGATGGTTCCTAATGGTAAATCTCCCAACCGGCTTCAAGTCTTTTGCAGCTCCTAACATGTTTTTATTAAAGGACTACTTAGCTCTATCCATCTTCACATCCACTTTGACAAACCTCCCTGTAACTGCTGATGAAAAGCATCCCCACAGCATGATGCTGTCACCACCATGCTATATAGGAGATCACCATGTTTCAAAGAACAACTGAATTCATACCGAGAAATTACACATAAGAGGACTCTATTATCTAGAGTGGACTTCAGAAGGCAGATGCTGGATTTCATTCAAGAGAGGAAATTTTGTAAAATCATTTATTTGAGGTTTATCTCAGTTAACAACAAAACATTCTGATAAAATGTTATGTTGAACTGAAGTTTTCCTTTGTGGAAGAAGGTAGGAACAGTTTTACAAGGCACTACAGGATAAATTAATTCTCTTAATAAATGATGAATGAAATGAATGCATGTTTTCCATGTATTTTTTTTTTGTCAGCTGCAGTGACGGCAAAAACCAAGATAAACTATAATTGGGAGTTAATCCTAAATGTTTAACTTCTGACCTAAAAAGGCACCAAAAGATTTGCCATTCAAGGAAGGCGTTCTGGGATCTCTGCATGCAACATTTTGACCTTCTTTTCTGTTTTTCACAGCTTATGTTTTTTTTGCGTGTGTGTGTGTGTGTGTGTGGGGGCGTGTGTGTGTGTGTGGAGTACAGACACACAGAAGTATGTTTTGGTACAACAAATCTGTCTTTGCTTCAGTTTAAGCCCAATCAGGACATTATTTTTCCCTCAGCTCTGAACAAACACTCATGAACTCTGCAGAGCCCTTGCAGTTTCGTCGGACCATACAGGTCCACAAGCATTTTAGGAGAATTTATGACTTCAACTGTGTGATGACTTCAAGAGTTTTCCCCAAAAAACACCGTTTTGTGTTTACATCTAAATATTACAGAGATGTTTTTGCAGAAAAGCTCCTTGGTGAAAAAAGGAAACCTTGGTTCTCACTAGCAATGGAAATTAAATTAGATACACTCTGTTTAGGCGGCTTGCCTGCATTCCTTAGTGACTATTTTGGTTCCTGCACATTTCTGCAAAAGGCAGCACCTTTTACAGCTTCCAAAACCTGTCAAGTGTCTCGGTGAAGATAACTCAAAATGTCTTAGCAGTAAACATCTGAACATTAAGATTTCAGAATAAAAGCTTAATGATGTTGTGGTGCAATAGCTTAAATTATACAGTTTGTAAAGGACATCAAACTGTCAGAGGAAAACTATTTCTGCCTCACATTCATCTGTCATCATAACCCCATAGTGAAATACGTCAATCTGTCACATAAACCCAACAAGGATTTTATCTAAAGCTCTACTAGCTTTGAATATTCCCAAACAGACACCTCGTCTTGACGACAATGGATCATTTTTGTTGAACTTTCGGTTTCTTGTTTCCATAAACAAGAGCAGCCAAAAATCTGATGACCATAAGGAAAAAACAACAGCAAAAAAAAAAAAAAAACAGTTGTGAAAGCACCAGGGTGTAAATATCTTTAGGCAGGACAATGCTTTTTTATTTGCAATATGTTTACAAGTCATTGAATCAAAATAAGGGTAAAATTATTTAAAAGTTTGACGGCACTTGAAGATTGATCAGATGTAGCTAATTATTTGATCCTGTAAGTCCATTTTGAAAGATATATTTATATATTATCTATCCATTATACAAGAAAATATTTGAGATAACAAAAATGTGTTTCTTTCCAAAATGCTGCCACCAAAGAACGCCTCCAGAAAACATTACAAGCTACTAACAACTACTTTCATTAGACAGAGAGTAACTGCCTGGCTTCTGCCTGTTTTCATTGAAAACAACTTCCTGGGTGTTAAATACCATCAGCAACTCTAGTGACGGATATTATGACCCTGTTCTGGAGTCTGATTTGTTTGGTTTAGCCAACCAACAACAAATGACTCTCCAAATAGAAATACTTTAAATAAACTCTGGAAAAGATGTATCTTTTCCAAAATAACTTTTGAATTATACTTACAGAATTAAGTTCAGAGACAAAGTGTTATTGATGATCTTAGGTGATAACTGTGACAGCTGCTATGATGAAGCTGTGGTGTTTCACATGGTTAAATTTTTTTAATTGAATAAACATGGTTCAACATTTTTTAAACATGCAGTGTCTTCGGGAATTTTCCATTGCTACGCAGAGCTTTCAAGATTCAAGTTTTAATGGCTTTTGTTTTCTGGTCACCTCACAGACTTTAAATGGGATTTTGCAGGTCAGTCAGTAACGTTCATGTTGCTTTTCTGGTGGTATTTCTGTAGCGGTATGTTTTGGGTCATCTTCATGTAGAAAGACAAAGTGACAACTGCAGCTTCTACTGAGAGCCTCCGATTTTCTGTAAAAATCTTCAAATATTCTCCTTTGGTTGGGATTCCTTCCGCCTTAACAATATTCCCAGTTCTAGACACGTTAGACCCACAATCGTCTTTTACCGTAAGGTCTTAAGAGACATTTCTCACTAGGTTTCTTTCTAGGATCTTTGAAATCTTCTGCATCCTGCGGGCTAGTGTTGAGAGACTCTCCATTTTACCTTGATTTTACAAGGTTTGAGAAGTACAATGTAAAGGCACATCACTGTGCAACAGTGCAGCATCTGATTCTGCCATTCTTCACTGGAAGCTATACAGAGCGTATTCATTTTATTGACTATATCCTTTCTCATCCATTAAAAACATGCTGGTTAAGTTAAAAGGTTACTTTAAGTCTAAATCGGCCAGGTGTTTGAATCATTTTTGGCTAAACTGCCTAACATGACTAAATATGAAAGAAGATTGCAGCTTCTTATCTTTCCATTCATGCGTTTCCCCTCATCAACCGCATGTTGCAACAGGAGAAAGATAATTTCCTGATACTGAGATCTGCCAATCAATATGAATTCATCAGCTGTGATGCATCAAACTGAAACATAATCTAATTTTTATAATTACTCTGCACAAAAAAAAACCCTATCAATCAAGTTTAAGATTTGCAGTGTTTACCACATAATTCCAGCATTAAACCCATTTCATCTTATTAAACAGAACATACAACTGCGACTGATGAGGATGTGGTTAGCATTTAAATTAAAATCCTCTGCATGACTCCACTACTGAAAACCCTGACTCATCTGCTCCTTTTTAAAATGTACGCTCTTGAGTGTTTTCTGAGTAACATCAATCTTAGAGAAAGTTTTGCAGCCTTTTGTTAAGTGTTCATGATGTTAAAAGAATCCAACTATCAGCTCAAGGGAACGGAAAGGGAGACCTTGGGCAAAAATAATGTATTCACACGTCACTGAATGAAGAGAAAGGTTGTCAGGATGGCGCTTCAGCAGCACTTTGAGAAGAAAAAAAAAAAAAAGATGTTTTGTCAAATGTTCTTTTACCCGTTGTTACAACTTACTACATAACTGATATTTGAATTAACCACTGCAGTGGCTGCAGGAATCATTTATTAATTCTCTATAATTTATCATGAGTTTAAGTATTTAAACCACTGAGGCGTTAATCATGCGTCCTGGACAGCTTTCAAGCAGAGAAACACTCTCAGCTATTGACCTTTACTTCTAAAGTCAACCATTGGGCAATCTTTCTGGGCTGTTAGGCCATATGCGAGAAAAGATTACTTTAATCCTGAATGTGCAACAAACCTCACAGAGTCAAATTACTGATGATCTGCGATTGACTTCCAGCCTGGCTCACTTTCTCTCTGGAGAGGCTCCTCAAGGTTCAGGAGTTCAGACTTTCAAAGTACAAAGAAATGTTTACTTTCATCTCATTTAGTTAATTTTTTGTTTACTTTAAGACAGAGAGCTGCGGTGGCCTAAATACAGGCAGGCCGCTGGTTGTTAAGCAAGCCATTTGTTAATATGTTCTACTGTAGCCCTGAGATTTTATAGTTAAAAACTATAAAGCAGGACAAAAAAAAAAAGCACGATTCATTTTGATAATGAATCGTGACAATGACAGACGTTGTGATTTTATTGTTGGTTTACACAAGCACATTTCTAGGTCCTGGAAGAAGTGTTCTGTTTCCTCTTGCTCAGAAGAGAGCAGGTTCTGATATAAATACATTTTGGGGGACAATATGTTGTCAGCAAGCCCACAGGGGTTAGATTTAACATGAATTGTAAGTTTTCATTGCTAGAAAATTAGTAAAATTGACATTTTAATTTGTTTGCACATGATGAAAAGCAGTAAACCACCCCTGTTTGAAGGAAGTTTTTTCCAGTGCAAATAATCCTGAAAGTATTAATTAAAATTTTGATAAAACAAAAAGTTTTTTTTGTTTTCAGACTTCTTGCTGATTTTTTTTTTTTTTTTTTAATGGAAAAGTTTGTTCTGATTTGTCATTTTATATTTGTTCAGCATTTGTTCATATTATGCATACAATTTTTTTCTTATGACTTTACTATGACTCCAAGACAGTTTTCTTAACAGCAACAAAGGAAAAAGCAAGGCCACATTTAGCAACTTCGTGAAGAATATATCACATTATTAAAAGCTCATTACTTGTAATATAATCGTTTTACCTTTTTATGTGTCTGGATGAACACATTTATGAATCGCAGCATTCAATCTTTGCAAATGGTTAAAGTGAGTTTTGACTATGAAATGTTTTAAATAGGAATTAGACTGATGCTAGAACAGAGACATTTTCAACTTAAAAATAAGTTTATATAAACTTACTCAAACTTCAAATACTCAAAGATTTCAACAAAATAAAAATGTGGAGACCACACTCGTAAAGCAAAGTTTTTAAGGTTTTTGTCAAAAACCTTGAGAAAGGTAACAGAATACTATTGATGTGAGAAATGTTCCCTCTTTCTTATGGTAAATCTCTGACAAAGTTTACTGAACAGGAGCACCGCGATGTTAAAGTAAGCAACCTCTTAACTTACAAGGTAAACATACAGATTTGTGAGGAGAGGACAAAAAGAATTAAATGCAGATATCCAGTATATTGCAGTCTGCTTATATTTTATCCTGTCATAGATACAAAAAAAAAGAAGAAACAATAACACAAATTTTGCCTTTAAAATAGCTTATTTTGCTGAGTAAAACATACTTTTCATACTTTGTTTATCCACAGAGTTTATTGATTGAATCGCCAAAGAGCTAAATTACTTATTCAAACTTTCATCTGTAAAAAATAATAGTGGTTTTAATTTAGATCAGACACACCAGAGATAATTCTAAAATGTCGCCGAAACTTTACTTTATGCCTGGAGAGATTTTAAAGTTGTTTAACAAACAGTGAATCAGAGCTCAATAAAAATAAAAATAAAAAAAAAAAGCCCATTGCACTAAGCTGGCAATACAGATGAAATAAAACCCAGTGTACATCATTATCAGTGTATATGCTTTGTTTTTCTGAACATTGCAAAATTCTCTAATAGTTTACTTCCTTAAAAAGTTCACAATTTTCTGCTCAAGTCCTCATTTGAGTCGACCTGAAGCCACAGAAACAGACACAAAGATTTGTTTAAGCTTAAAAACAGCAAGAACAAGTTTAGGAGATCAAGACTCAAGATGGTTTCCTTCCTGTCATACATCATGAGTCACAGAATCAAAGTTTAAATTTGTTATTTTTCTCAAGTAATTATATTTATGCGTATTTACTGATTGTAAATATAAATCATAAACTTAGAAAGGTACATAATTAATGAAAAATATTTCTAAGATTAACAAAAAAAGTAAATATCTGACTTAATGCTTAGCTACGCTAAGTTCACTTATCTAACAAATTAGGCCAGATTGGTTATTCAGACGTCACTCGACTCTTGGAAACTCTTGTCAATCTGATTTCTTTCTAGCTAAAAAGAAGAAAAAGAGCTAAGTGTTCAACTTCTCTCTTCCATAATCACACAGGTCCAGAACAACAGACTACAAATCATGTCTGATTGGAAACATCAGTCACTCTTAAAGCTCATATAGCTGCTAAATTTGGCCTGGATTACTCTGAAGAAAAAAAAAAAAAAGTTCAGTTGGACAGACTAGGAAGTAAAAAGACGGGATTACAGAATATTAGTCAAACAGAAAACAAGTAAGGCTTTTGCTAGCCAGAATCAGGTGAGGGAAATTCCCAGCGGACGTCGAGCAGACACAGATTTCTGAGAGTTTGCGCAGAAAAGTTCTCTTCTGAGGTGTTGATGGAGCACAAACAAGCAATGTTGAGATAAAAACTTTTTTTTTTTCCAGGCTCAGATGATCACATCAGGTATTTTAAACTGAACATCTGGATTAACCAGATCCTTGAATGATATCTCTCTACTAAACATTAATAAGGAGAATATCGGGCATTAAAAATAGCCAATTGCTGGACATGCTGGTCAAAATTTTAATCTGCTAATTCTGGTTTGCAGCTGATTTTGCATCTCAAATAATTTATACCTCGAGTAACATTCTAGTTGATTTATGACTTTGAACAAGTGTGGCTTTAAAGTTCGAATAAAACACACTATTATCCCAGAGCAACACTCACAGCCATCAAATCATACATACACAGATTTTTTTTTTGGGGGGGGGTGGGGGGAAACAAACTGTACCAATGTGAAAAGGCTTGGAATAGAGATATTTGAACATGGCTTAAGGATGATGTATTATGGTGAGTTAAAGAGGTTCTATTTTTCTTCACACAGACTAAACTTTTGCTTTTATGGAGTTGCTCGCCCATCCAGATCATCAGTAAATCAGATGTGTTTGACCAGCTGCACTTGGCTGCTTCTGCTTGACCCACATTTTAACTTTAGAAATCAGTTTTTCTGCTTTTTTCTTTAAATAAACAAGAACAAAATGTCATGCACTTTCCTCTCACAAAAAATAGCTGCAGGAAAGCCTTGTATTGTTTTATTATTATTGCACATTATTATTATAATGTGCAATTTTGTTGCACATTATTATACTTTTCCTATCATATTACGGAACTATTTTATATCCTAATCGTTTCCAAACTCTGCAGCTTTTTCCAACTTCAGAGCAGCACAGATACCATCAAGTCATTGTTTATCCACCTGAGATTCCACGTCTGTTTTTCCTTCACCCTTTGCACCCTCACAGCTTAGTTTTACACCACAGCTGGCCGTGGTTTTCAAAGAAAAAAAGATCGAAAAAGTCACTTTTGTTTAGCATCACAAAGAAAAGAGAGGAGTGTGAATGTCCTTCAGAAAGTGGTGGAGACTAAACTATGCTAAAAGACATCTACATTGCCTGCACATTCCCACTAAACAGCAGGTCATCTAAACATTTAGGCTGCACTTATTTGTCATCTCAAAGAAGAAGCAAATAAACGGATGACTAAATCAGGCAAGACATGTCAGCATTATTGAAGTCTGATGTTATCCTTGGGTACAATTTCCAGACTCCTCTCGGAAGCCACTTTCCTCTGTTCAAACAATTATATGCAAGTGCAAACAGAACAGGAAAGTGTCTCAGAAGTGAAAAGTTTTTTTTTTTATCATGTTTTAATTTAGTTTGAAGAAAAAAAAAAAAAAGGACCAAATTCAGGGCAGAACTGTGGTGAATATTTTAGTAGACTAGAACAAATACAGATGTTTGTGTTTGGAACATGGGACACAAATGGAATGGGTGACAGACAAAAAAGTAGAGAAAGACTCCAGCAATAAACAACGAATATCCAGGAGCTTAAATACTGAAGAGTGTGAGCGCTGACAAGAGACAGGTGGTTGATTAGAAACAGGGTGCAGCTGGGAGAGAAGGGAAACAGGCAGACTGAGGCAATATGAATGATAAACAAATACAGAAAGGCCAAACTGGGACTGAAAGAAGTAAAGAATGGAGAAGAATATTAGCAATCAAAGAGAAAAGAACAAAACAATGTAGACATTAAATAAATGAAAGTCCATGTAAGACAAGACCTTTAAAGCAATACGTCAAAATCTGTTGAGCAATAATAAATATCATGAACTGAATTATAAAAACCTTTCGAATGCCAGTCAATAAAACACAGACATAATATTTGGAATATGATGATTATGATGAACAACACCCTACTTCCATGTAGTGGGAACCTATGCAGTAGTTCATCAAACCATACAGATCCAGATGTTGTATATTCATATATCATGAATGATAACTATAGTGACCCCAGTTCACTAGGATTAATTAGAAAAAGGACCCAAATGCTGGGGTCCTGTAACTGAGTCCTTTTTCATCCTTTGTGCACACATCAAGAGTAGTAAAAGCAGCATGTGCAGTAGTTTCCGTTTCACAGAAGCAGGTAAATCCTACTCAGGACCACAATTTGTCATGATGACACATACACAGAGATGTGAAGTGAGAAAAAAAACAGCTTGTGACAGCTGATAAATGTATATCTGAATTATTAATTCTGAGAAGAGATTTTCCCTCAGACAGCATCAAATTAAATTTGCAAAGTTGATACAGCATGGTAGCTTCAGTAAGAATGACTTTAGTCTAAACATTTTCACAAGCAAGTTCAAAAAAAGTTCAGCCCCAGAAGCTCTAAAAATAAATGTAAATTAGACTATTCGGCACTAGAACTTTAAATTGGTTGGTGTAGATTTTACTGCAAACAATAAAAAAAGTGATAAATTATTAAACTTTAACTGCATATTCTGCAGTAAACCTCAAATCTCTTGCCATATAAAAAACACAATAATGAAATAAACTGCCCATGGTTTATGTGCTACAAACTAATGTAATCTTTTCAGAAGAACTTTGGCTATAAATAGAAGAGGAATAATTAGATTTTTAATTCCTAACTTGATTTTCTTTCTATTGACACAATAACAAACACAAACAACTGAAGAGACCTGAGAGACCTCGGAGACTTATCAGGCTTAAGTGCTTCAGACGTCCGTAATTCAACTTCGATTTTAAGATATGGCCTTTTCCTCTTTTCACCATTCAGGGCTGACAGAAACACTTTTTCACAGTTGGTTTTTCTTTTGTACTTTTCCAGTCATATTGATTTGATCTTCTATGAGCATTTCCAGCTTTAATAACTTCTGCATCCATGATCTTTTTCCTTTATCTTTTTAAAATTTCACATGTCATCTCACTAATTTATATGCTCATGGTAATTTCTGCAAACAAAAATAGGATTTGCTCACAGGGTAAAAGTGGAGAGAAGAAACTGGGTGTTAGAGAGGCCGATTTATAGTGCTGTGAAATTTGCTAATTTCCCACAAACACATTTTAATATCAAGGAAAAATCAGTGAAGTAAAAACAAAATGCAGTTCTTAAATGACGATTTCATTCATTAATGGAAAAAATGTTATTCAACCTAACCCGCTCCAAAATAATGAAAAAAAAACATTCATCATGTCAAATCATGGCTCAACTCGGATATTTTCCAGGTGAAATTTCACAAGCCACAACCCAAAGCAGCATTTTCAAGAAATCACCTAAGCAGAACTTGTATGACAGCATGAAGTAGGTGGAAAAATCGCAAAATTAACACATCATACCCTTACCCATCTGTTCATGATGGGTAAGGGTATGATCACGAATGAAATGATCTAAAGACGTTCAAGAGAACTAAGTTGCATAGATTACTAAATAAGTCTAAGAACAGATGAGAAACAAACAAATTGTCATCTGTCAGTCAGTAGATGTTACAAAGCCAGTTGAGCACAGTGAAGTAAACATGGAAAACATCATATAGACAGTAAAACATGGTGGTAGTGTGATGATTATCTGGGAATGCTTTAAGCCCCTGGTTGGCGTGGAGTAATTGATAGAACTATGACTCTTGAATTACGCAGAAGGACAATGAGCCAAAGAAGTCCACTTTTGACTGATGGTTTTCAAGTGGTATAGTCTGGAATTTTAAATTTATATTAAATGCTGTAGGCTGATCTTTACCATGCAGTTTATGCTAAAAATAAAACTCTGATATGACTAAACAAAAACCTTTCTGCATGAACAGTAGATCATAGTGATGCAAAAGTAGCAGTGACAGTTTTCACAAGCCTTTGATTATTTACCAACGTGATCAATTATTAGGTTAATGGGCCTTTGACTTTTACAATAGGTATATACAGTTGGTTTGAATAGCATATTTCCCTTAGTGAATAAAATCATAATTTCAAAACTGTATTTTGGATTTACTTGGATATTTGCCTGAGATTGAATTTAGTTTGATCATCTGAAAGATTAAGTGCAACAAAATGAAACATTTGTAAAGTATAAACTTTTTCCACAGCACTGTAAATCTTGGATTTAATCTGCTCTGCCTGATTTTTACTGGGAGGATGTGACAGCCAGGACTTACTGGTGGTGTTGTATCTGACACCGTAAAACATCTTAGGGCAGGGCCGGGACACCATCTGGCCAGCGCTGCTCCTGGGCCAGCAGGTGCCAATGCCGTCGATGGAGGTTTCGCAGTAGATTCCTGAGCCTGAATGATGAGGGGAAAAAAAAACCCCATCAGCAGCAGTTGTGCATACATTTTCGCTTACAAATAGACGTCACGAAACTCTGATAATGCAGCAGTCGTGTTGGAAATAAGCCGTGGAGCTGAATATTCTGCTTGTGTGTGCACAGGTTTTAATGATTACTCCTGTGCTTTGTTTCGCTGAGCCGAGAACATCGTCTCCAGTGCCCGATCTATTTCCAGCACAGCTCCCGTCTTTGATGTTAGTTTTAATAATCTTGGTTTGTGTCTAACTCGGCTCCCCTGTGTGGTATTCCACAGTGACTCTGCTTTGTAGTGACTTCGTGGGGAATCGGTTTAGTACATCTGAGGGGTGTAACGTGTCCGACTCACCGCTCCACTGGCTTGTGGTGTTGCTCAGGGTTTGGTTCCAGGAGGCGACCAGGGACTGCACTGCAATCCAAAGGGAAACGGCTTCATCAGCAAACCCAGGCGTCATTTGCATTTTTTATTCAAGGTTATAAAAATCTTATTAGAATTTTCTTAACAGCCAGAGATGATAAGGAATAAAGGGTAGCGGTAAACATCGGTGACGGACCTTTCCTGGAGCAATTCCAGGACGCTACCTGCAAATATGAATCTAGACGTGCCCTGAAGGTCAGGCCATTATTTCTGCAATATCTCCACAGGATTTGGATAAAAAGAATCCGGAAATAAGGGATCCTCCCCCGGGGCAAAAGGTGGCACTCAATATTGAGCTTTCATCACCTCTTGCTGTAACCAGTGTTTTCACACATATGTGGTGCGAAAAACATGAAAAAAATGTCCTAAACATAGACAAAAAACAAAACAAGTTGTTTCCTGAAACATGAGTTTACAATTTCAAAATTACTAATATGACAGAAAACATGAAAACTCTCTAAGGGGCAACTTAATATTAGATTTTTCATCGGAATCTGTTAAACTTGAAAAGCTAGAAAATCTAAAAAAAGATAAAAGTATAAAAAATTTCCATCTGTCTTTCCACCATTTCTAAGAGTACATTATTTTCACACTCATAGACACATTGATTAAAAAAGACATTTTCAATTAGATATGTAGCCACTTATTGGCAACAGAAAAGATTGGAGGGAGTCTGTTTGCTACAAAAAAGTATCTGAGAAGAAAACATTAATTTCTCTCTGTTGAAAATACATTGTGCCCCACATTCTTAAAACAACTGGAATGTTAGATTTAAAACAAGGAACCCACAACTAAGCAATGAAAGCTCAACATAATATATGCCTCTGCTAAATCTGCTAGCCATACATGGGAGTCAACAGACCTTTGAGGTGACCTTGGTTATTGTTTGTGAGCATAAAGTTTGTCAGGTAAGAAAATGCTTTCTCTTTCAGATTTTACTTCTCCTGCATCATCTGTTGCTAAACACCCAATGGTTTCTGCAAACTGCATGAAAACTAATAACTTATCTCCAAATGCTCCCCTGTGTGTTTTGCCCCAAAAGTTAGATGCAGCAGCATCTTTATTTTCTCTGTGTCTGAGCCAAATAAATGAGAAAACAGAATCCATCTGTGATCTCTGAATTTTAGCTTCCCTTCCGTCCATCACACACATTAGCTTGAAGTTCATTTTTAGGGCTAACCTGAAAAGAACTGCCTGAAAACAGAGTTGAAGTGCATAGCTTATTGGTAAAACACACTCTTCAGAACATTTCCAGGCATACATGGTGTGGTAAAGTTAAACCTTCACATGTATGATGACAACTAGTTATGTGAAAAAAGTCACACTTGCACAACCACTGAACTTAATAGAGAGCTTTTAAAGTCCTCTAAAGGGTGCCACTTTGTTTCGTCTCCAAGACAACTTTTGGTCTTTCAGACAACTTTTCTCCAGAATTCCTCCTCCTCATAAATTAAATTGGACTATAAATCTTCACTAAATGAACCAAAGTTAAAGACGGAGTGTTTTGCATCACTAATTTTCTCTGGTGTGGTCTGTGTGTATTTTGCATTGCTACATCATTTGCTTTTTTTCTGTCACACATTGGTATACATGTCTTCATTGATAATATGACAACAAATATGATTATTATGTGCAACAAGCTTAACACTGCTGAAAAGGAAAGGCTGTAAAAGTAATGGTATAGGTCAGGAAACTAATAGCGCAGAAATACTGTCTGAACATTGTTGTCTAAAGTTATTGAAGCATCATACATGGACTTCAGCTGCGCGTGACATTATACGGCAATATAAGTAAATTGGGTACACAAGTCATTTAACAGCTTAGTCTATTTTTAAGTGGAGATATTTAGGGCTATATGAGAGCTATGCCATCATGTCTCAGCATCATTCTGCTGCACAGTGGGATGCATTGTGTGGTTTAATTTGGAAGATTGGATGTCCCTGTAATCCTGCCAATGTGGGTGTTGGATCAGAAAATGGGTCGTTGAGGAAAGGCACCGATAAACAACCATCCTGGCATTTAGTTTGCAGGAATTATCTACTTGTTCATGATGCACAATCTGTCCATGAATGGAACATTTTAGCACCTACATAACAAAGCACAAAAAAGTACATAAAAAGCATTTCTTTCTTTAAAAGTAAGAACACAAAAGAATATTTTTCATGTTTTTAAAATAAAAACCAGTGTGTCGATAAAGAAAATAATTGATTTTCACATATTTCCCCTTCCAAATATTGATTTTTGGCTAATCAATTGATCCTACTTATTATGACAGCAAGATACTCTTTAGGAGCAGTGGAAATATTTGCATTTCTGATTTGAAATAAAACTAATAAACATTTGGAAGAACACACTGTGGTATTTTTCCTCAAGGTCATCATATGGTTTGAATAGACTATGCTTATGGAAAACAAATACTTATATGAATCCAGTTGGAACCACCTGGGGCATCTTTGTTTTGAAAAAAAAAATAAAATCTTTATATTTCCTGCCTTTCCTCAGTCTGCGTTTACTTGTGAGATCTACAAGGAAATTAAATGGTATAAAAAGACATTTTGCCAATATTCAAGAGGACAAAGTTGAGACTGAAGATGAGGTTTTGGCATTTAGAGGTTATGGACATGAAAAAGAAAAGACTGAAAATCAATTTAATCCCACAAGTGTGCTAACAGCCAAGCAGCTCAAACACTCAGGTCTGACAGCTCTGGGCAATAGCTGCTTGTAAAAAAGAAAAAACAAAACAAAACAGACTGCAGTGTTGTAATAAGCATCGAGTTAATGCTCGTCTTCGACTTACGTGAGACATTCCCTGCCAGCAGAGCTTCGCATGTCAAATCTGCTAAGGCGGAGGAGGGGAGGAGGCTCACAACGGCAAACACCTGCAGACAGTGAAGAGGAGAGCAATAGAGGTCAGGCTTAATCACAGAATCAAATATTAACATGTCTTCTCTCTGACCAGCTCAATGAATCTTTAATTTCTTTACAGGAAATAAGATTAAACTAAATCAAACCCAACGACCTTTAGGACCCTTAAAACAAACATAAGATTCTCCTGCTTCCCTTATAACTATACCATTGTTGTTATTTTTAATCATGCTCTGACTTCAATCTGAATTTGTGGATAGAGCTATGGATTATGGTAAAATACCACATGGACTGTAGAAACAAGCTTGTCATTTCTACACTTTCAATTTAATCCTTTAAAACAAAAAAAAAAATGTAAATAAAAACAAAAACTATTTACAGAGCTGCCTTTTGTTTGTTTCCAGGGTTGCAGTTGGTAGCACTGTTACCTTCCAGTAAGAAGGTCCTGGGATCAAATCCCAGCCTGGGGTCTTTCTCCATGGAGTTTGCATGTTCTCCCTGTGCTTGTAGGGGTTCTTTCTGGGTTCCTCCTTTAGGATGTTTGGTTTTTCTAGACTGCCATCAGGTACGAGTGTGTGAATGCATGGTTGTGTGTCTCTGTGTTGCTCTGTGAGGAACTAGGATCTGTCCAGTACGCTAACTGCTTCTCTCCAGATAACTACTGGAGAAAGGCATCAACCTCCCACCGCCCTCAGAGGAAGACCAGATATAGATAACAAACGGATCTTACCATTCGCATCTTACCAATATTTTGCTTAATTAAAAAAAATAGAAGCCATTTTTATGTTTTTTATGTTTTTTGCAATCAATCCTAACCTTAACATCCTAATGTTTATAGAAACAGAAAAAAAAAAAATCTTACATAGGTTGTACTCGTTAATTCAAAGCTTTTCTGTTTGTACAGGATTTTGGCATCAGGGTATTTTGCATCTGCAGATGGGAAATAAAAACATTTAAAAATGCACATAATTATAATACTGCAGCATCCTCCGTCAGCCGTGTCTCATGTGACAGAGTTGTGTTTCAGCATGAGATAAACAGCCCTCCTCTTTTACACAGAGGGATGGGAAACAACAGAATCTGTATTTGTGGTTTTACTGAATGATACCAAAGAGGAATCTGCTGTTTGGATTAATATTGCATCTACACTGTTTGATCCTAAATGGGTTTCCTTTGCTTTGGACAGGAGGCTGGTCTGGAAACAGTTCAAACCAGGAAGCCTGGCGACACAATAAGAGGGGGGATCGTGTTATGTGTCGCACTGGAGACATCTGGAAGCCACTGATTCACAGCCAGCACACATGCAGCTCATGTTGGTGGTGCTTTATAACACAAAACGAGACAATCGTTGGTTTGGCCTTCTTTTCTCTCTCCATCAAATGCCAAACTGAGGTACACCTTACAACTGTCCAACAGTTTCCTGAACACAACCAGTCGGCTACAATTACCCTATAGAGCCCAGGTTTCACTTCCTCCTTGAATAAAACATTCCCATTGATAATTTATCATTAAAAAAATTTCTTAAAATAGAAAATGGTGGTAAAGTAGAACTTTAAGTTTCATTCATCAGTTATTTGTATTTAAATGTGCCGTCCTTTGATCAGGGTTGTGTTCATAACAGACAGTCTCAGTGGCGTGGCGTGAAATACCAAAAGGTTTATCAGGTCACAGTATGGAAAAATGCTGGAGTGCTCCAGATTTCAGAGCAGAGTTAATAATGGTTTGCTGCGCCTGCTTTCACGTTCTGTGAATCCAGACAGGTATCAGAAACGTACAGCACCGACACTTCAAAACAACAACAACAACCAGTGAAAACAGGAACATAAACAGCACAAGACTGCAAGAAGAACCTTGGATTTATGCCTCTCTGAGCAGGAAAAGGCATCTTGATTTTACTATTTTCAACCTTAATAGCAGTTTTGTGGTTAATAATTACTTGAAGGGGTGCACTTGTGTGTGTTTGCGTGCGTGGGGGTGGGGGTGTGTGGGCGTGTGTGTATGAAGACATGCAGTCAAATCCCATTGTAAGAAGTATGCACAGAATCATTTTCATTTATTTTCAGCATACTAGATGGCAAGGGAGTAGTAAATAAAATTAGACCAGAGCAACAAATAAAACACTTGCAAAAGCTGAACATCAACATAATTAAAAACATTTAAAAACTTATGAAAGAGGATTACAGCTACGGGAAAAAAAAAAAAAAAAAAAAAATGTAATTTGACTTTTCTCAGTCTTCAGGGTAAAAGATGGGGAAGTAGCATAAAACTTTAAGTCATTTTCAGAATCTTACTTATGGTCAGAAGTTTACATGCTCTCAGTATCATGCAAATTTAAATTTTTTTCTCTATTTATTTAAACACTTGAATTGATATTAAAAATATAAACCGTGGACAATCTATTGTGGATTTCTTCTAACCCACTCAAACCCAGAAAATGTATGTCCTTGCTCCACTCCTATGTGTTTAATGTCTCTTAGGTAATTTGCAAGTTGCTTTTTTTAGCTATCAACAACCTTTCTGCACAGTACCATCAAACCTCCTTCAATAAGAAGTGGTAGGAGAAGTGATGAGTCTTGATCAGTTTGTTTATATTCACACTACTTTTGCTGTTTCAACAAAAAAGCATTTGGCACCAGAACTGTTTGGCTGATTTCCAACAAAAGGAAATGGAAATTAGCTAGAAGAAGAAAAAAATGTTTTTTACAGATGGTAATGGAAAAAAAAAAATCTCAACCCCTCCATACAGCTCACTGTGCAAGCAGCAAATGCTTTGTCCACCCACAATGTCACTTTCCATATGGTAACATGAAGAGCTTTAACCATCTGGCTCAAACTGCAATGAGGAATGTGTTTATTGCACACTCTTCTTTTTTTGAAAATGCATCAGCATTTTAGATGTTTTTATTTGATTTGTTCTTGGCTATTTTTATTCATTTTAGTGTCAGAAAATAGCATGGAAACGACCTGGAATGACCCTCACCACTGCTTCCAAACTTATCTCTGTGGAAAACTTGTGGCTTACACTTAAAGTGAGGTTCAGTCAAGGAAACTAAATTAAATTATCTCTACTAATTCTTCCAAGGAGAGTTGTCACAAACTAAAATGGTGCCAGTAACTCATCAATGAGTATAAAAAGCACAACTTGCTAAATGGCTTTTAGCCAACTATTAGTGAGGGTGTTAGTATAAATTTCAGCTCCTCTGTATAATTTAGACCTTAAAGAAAATCCACAATGACTTGAAGCGATTCCTATTTTTAGCAATTGTTGGAATTGTTAGCTGTATAATCATTTCACTTCAGAAAAAGAACATTTGAACTGCATAATTAAGAGTGCCAAAGTAGTTTGCCATTTTTCCCTATTAAGGGAGAATGTAAACCTCTTACTGGATTTGTTTCATCTCTTTAGATTCAAGTCCAGCACCAGCAAGAGCAGGTTAACATATAAAAATAAGCTTTTCTTCTACTTAGGTCTTCCTTACTGAGCCCTGGAGAAATGAATGTCCTTTTAACGAAAATAAGAAGAGGACAAAAAAAAAAAAAAAATCTGGATGAGGACAGTCCGGGCCAGACGTGACCCCAGCTGAGAAGCTGGCCCCTCGCCAAAATACGCATCGCCTGATTCCAGGAGAAAAGAAAGGGGAGACATTTCCCGTCAAGAAACTGGCTGAAATACTCATCTAACTGATGTACTGATTCCGAAATGGGGTCCATTTATGGCTGATGGGTTTCTTGAGATGACAGCACCGAAGTCTGCCATGCTATCTACAGTTAATCTAAAATGTATTTTGCTGTGGCAACCAATCCTGCAGCTATTTCTGGGTGGCATGCCGTCATCAGCAGCTGAATTCAGCCAAACTGTTAATTTACAAATGGAGAAAAAAGGCCCCAAATCAACATGTGCCAAAGCTCTGGCTAATGGCGATTAATTTTGTTATACGTCTTATTTCATCCATTCTGAACAGGAATCCAGACGATCCTTACCTTCCAACTTTTTAAAATCTCCATCAATGCTGTCTAGATTGACTGATTTTACTCTACCCTCGTATTAGGATAATGACTCACTCTATATAGTACTATATAGCCACTTTATAATTCTATGCGACACAAAGCTGCAAAGCTGCAAAGAGGCAGAAATTCCACTTTCAAGGTGAAGCTTAAAGTGAAATAATCTTCAAATTCAAATTGTAACAGTGGAAGCTACAAACCACATGTAAAGAAAATCGGTCTATTTTATGTTTTAACATAAAACAAAACGTTTACCATAGCACTGTGTAGTATGACGACATTCCTGATAAAGAGAAAACATCATGTTGCTATTTCTACGCGAAACCATCAGTGTGAAAGAGACAATTCCTGGCTGCACTAGTGGCTGTAATGGATCTTCTACCCATGATAGAAAAGAAAAACCACAATTGTAAAGTACGTTTCTTAGATTTAAATATTAACCTACATACATTACATTACCAAATGAATTTGTTTACCTTTCCATACCAATAAATTCAGGTTATATAATCACTTCCATGGCTACGTCAGTATTAATTCATGTGGTACAAGTCATACAGATTGCTTCTATGGTACTCCTGATTGAACTTAAACGTAACCAACAAGGTTTTGTAACTATGATAGTTAAAAACAACAAGTCTTGTTGTTGACTTCAGTCTCAACTTAGGCGGTCCTGAGTGCAAACCTATTATCAACAAATTCCAGCCTGGCACCATAAAAAGATATGAAGCGGAAGTCCAGAGCAAGGTCAGCTAATGCTGAGAGGTTGAGTGCAAGCACGGTCAAAAATGTGCAGAATCAATAGCTACAGATGTCCAACATACATGAGCCAAACAGATAAGACCAAGAGTGCAAATACACTATTGTGTAGGGTTTGTGCGAATTCTAGCCATAAATCGCTAAGTGTAAAGCATTTTCAGGTGTTGGGTTCAGCCTGTTGGTTCCAGTGAAGAAAGGTTTTAGTCTTTCAGGAATAAATCATGGTGTCCTGAAGTATTATTTGGTATTGTAACCATTTTTCCTTCTGGCAAATATCAAATAAAACAATATAGTCTATGCAGTCTTATCATTATGCTAGTTGACTTCCAACACCTCAGATGGTCTTAGGCCTGTTTTTAATCTTCTGAACAGATGTGCTCTTTCGTATAGATTGAAAAAAAAAATTAAGCATTTAAAGAAGGAGAGTGAGTACAAAATAATTTAGTAGTTTGAAAAAGCCTGACATGTCCAAAACATCAAGCAAACATCTCAATAAATCTCACACAAAACCCTTTTTAGTATGCCGATTTATTTGTTCTTTCTTCATTCTCACTGCATGAGAAACCACCTGGCTACTGTGACCAATTTAGCCACATGGGGTTAGGAGAACCTTGGAAAACTATTGTCGCTCAGCACAGTTGGCTGATGAATTGAGAAATGTAACCTGAAACTGTATTGCACAGTGGGGGGAAGTCTGCTCAGAAACACAGCTGAGTTTTCTGGACGTGAGCTCGTCTGGGATGGACCTTACACAATGGTTTCACCTCATAATTAGAAGAGCAGGCATCAAGTCCAGCAAGTGAAAGATAAAAGACAAAAATCATCCTTGTGATGAGGGAAATGTGTAAAAGCCACTATCTGGGTTGGCATCAAAGTCCAGTGGATGGTTTTCTGTGCATATTTTTGAAGATACCATTGTTGCAGAAGCATCTACTCTTTTTCCCCGAGGCCTGGTTATTTAAGCAGGACAATGCCATACACGGCATGCAGAAGCACGGCCTATTAAAGGTGTCTGAATGGCCTGAATGAGGTCCAGCGCTGACTTCAATTACACATATCTGGGGAATACTGAAGAGGAGAATCTGACAACTATTATGAGGCTGATTAAGAAGGACTCAGATTTCACTTGTAAAACTGCAGCGCTTCAATTTCAGGATAGGATAACAGCAAACACACCTCCCTCTTTGCTGCTTTTGTTTTTTGAATGTAATTTTATCTGTTGATTAAGAAAAAAAAAAAAAAAGTCAGTCTGAGTTGCATTCTGGAAATCAAATTAACCATGAAGTGAATTAGTTTTCTTATCAAATGTCTTTATTATACTAAAATATAGTGGGATTTTGCAAATTACAAGAATATGTACATTGTGTTTGCTATACAACAACAAAAACAAAGTAAAAAGAACAAAAAACAGATAGCGGTAGAGCTACAGCAGTCCATTTGCTGGCTCTCATGCAGCAGTCTTGTTTCTGCATGTTTCTGCCATATGAGGATTTCATGAAAAAGCAGTGGAGCGAAGAGGAGGAAAAAACCTTCCCCAAGTGAGTAAGTTAAAACACTCCAAAAGCTGCCTGAGGCCCAGCATTAAAACATTTTGTAGTTCAGAGGAGCTGTTGATCCAAACCTTTTCTATTACAAGCATTTTGTGCCTCATTTTGTGCATACTTTGAGTTCATTATGTGATTCTTTTTTTTCCAGCTTACAGCTTCCCCATCGTTTCTCTGCTTTGGCACATTTCCAGAGTTGAGCATGACCTAGACTTCTGCATGTGTGCAGGAGTCTCTTTGCTGCCATGTTTGGTGTCATGATGACTAATTCTATTTGACTTATTTACTGCACTCGGTCTAGATCTGTAATAAAGCCAGAGATTGGAGTTCAGATATGTGCGCGGCTGTTTATTGTTTTCACAAGGCATCCTGTGACCTGGAAACGTTGTAGAAAGAGTCAGTCAGACATCTGTTAACCTCAGCATGAACAAACTGCCGATATAATAGCTGCAGGTTATAGGTGTGGTTCATCAGCAAAATACAACGCTCATTCCACTGTTGCCCTTCCCAACTGATTACAGACAGAAGTACAAAGAGGAAAGTTTTTTCTGTGCTTGATGGTCTTTTCTTTTGTCAGTTTGCGTTACAATTCAAACTGTTGCACCATCGAACGTATTTTATCCTTCTTCTGCTTTCCTTCATGCATTTATTGTTCCTTTAGGCACATTCATGTGTTTAAACTTAAATCATTTTAAAATCTAAATATTAATATATCACATTGAGTAAAGTATGTAACACCTGAGCAGTTTCTCCTTGTTAGAAAAAAATACCTTTTATTATAGAATTATAGAGCTGTGGAACTGAAGTCAATAAAAGCAACATGTTTAAGGCAAATGTTTTACTAATAAAGTACTAAAAAAATTGTAATTATTTCATAAATATAAATCTAACATGCAACTTCTAACATGTTCAATATTGTGTTATGCACATGTTCACATATAGATGTGCATTGCTGTTTACAGTATATCTTTGACATGATTTTTTTTAGACCAGATTTTTTTTTTTTACAAAGAATAGCATTTCTAATAATTATTCTTTCTATAAAGCAACATACAACAATATAACAACTGGGCTAAAGTGGGACATTTAGTGAAGTGAGCTCCAGTTAATTTCCTTGACTGTTGCAAATAAAATATTTTAATTTTGATCACAGAGTTTAAGCATCAAAATATATATATTTTTGTTTTAGGCAGATATATTCAATGTTAAACTTTCTCACAGAATTTTAATAAGTCAAACCATGTAGAGATAACACAGTAAATCCAGATAAAGTGGAACATTGAGTAATGCTTTTTAAGAGTGAAGTATTTGTTTATTTTTTTGCTTTCATATGAATAAAAACATTTTTTTATATATTTTGTAATGAATAAAAACTCCCTAAATATACCAAGAACTTAAAGGGAACTTGTATTGTCTTTAAATAATTATTAAATTTTAGCTTTCCTGTTTAGTTTTTTTAAGCTTGGTTTACTTTCTACCAAGCTGAATCGTTTAGGAAGGTACAGAGAGTCGAACATTAGAAATAATGGATTTTTTGTATTTTCAGCGACAGTCTAAATGGAACAAAAACATCAGCAGAGATACAGAGTTGTATTTTTGTGCAGTGATTTATTTCAGGTAAAGAACATTTATGTCCATTAGCAATCGGGACACAGAGGGAGCAGCTCTGGCTCCGACTGGGAGTGACTGCTGCGCTACAGAACACTTTGAAAATGTGTGCTTTCAGGGGTCTCAAAAAGTCTTAAAACCACCAAAGAACAGCTGATAGATTTGACACAGTCACTTAAAGTGTCACCAGAGGAATTTGAAAGCCTACTGGACAAAGTTGCTAAGTTACAAAGTGACATCAGAGTACAATGCACCCATCAGGCTTTCACAGGCAGGAACAATGTCCAGTCTGACCTTCAGATTCAGATTTTAGACATTTCCAATTCTGTTTCTGAGAAGTTTAGCACAGATGTTTTCACTTTGTTTTATTTTGACAAACATAAATATTAAAAGAAGATTGCACTTGCAGATTCAGAAAACATGTAGTTTTGAAACAGAAAATGAAGGGATTTCAAGATTTTCCTCATTAATGCATCAAATCATATGTTTCATGCCTTAATCCGATATTTATTCAATCCAAAACAAGGTACAGCGTACACTGTGTGGTTTAAACCCTGAGAAAGGTTTTACAGAGGCCTGGTAAATTGTTAGGTTGTAACAATTTGAATAATAGTGGGGAAAAAAAGTTTTCAGTTTTTAACTTGCTGATTGATATACGGAGCGGATCTAGAAAAATTTGCTTATCTTAAATTGGTGGTTTGGGATGCATCAGGAAAAAATGCAGGTTAATAATCCTTTTTGTGCGATAAACTGAACTGTAAATATTAGTCTGGGGAGATATGACTGATTATCATGCATGTTGAAGTTGCTTCCCTGCTTCAACACACTTGAATTACATGATGGGTCTCTGCCACGTCCCAGGGTGGAACTTAATACAAGCTAAGGAGGTAATTTGTTTGCTTAAAATAGCTGTGCCGGAGAATTAGCAGCTCTTGAGGAATGGAGTAGGACATCCCTGACTTGGCTTTGAAACTTTCTCTTTATTCTTTTTTTCCCCCAATACCAATCATTTATAATGTTCACTCACTTTTTACACAGCAAAAAAACAAACAAAAAAAAAACAATCCATGGTGGTAACAACCAACAGAATTACTGCCATTTTTGTTTTCTGTCAACTATTGCATTGTGCATGGTCGGATTTGTAATCAAAACAAAAGACGAACAATGCCTATTGTGTAATCTTTTTTGTGCCAATCATATCCAAACTCCTGTGTGCAAGTTATATTGTCTCTGTTTAGACTTACTCAGAGAGTAAGCGATAAAATCTAAACATTTTTTTCTGGTATACTCATCAATCACTTGTTTTATGTTTTTATGTCAAGGTGCTTTCTAAGATTTTCACCATGGAAAAGCCTGAATATAAATGCATCTTCCTGGAGTAGCTCAAACTCCCTACCGCTAAACAGCAAAGCTCAGGTTTTAAATTAAATTACTTTTAATAATTTTATCTGCCCAGTGTAATTGTTGAATTTGACGCATTATGGAGCGGAATATTCGAATGAAGCTTATTTGTAACAAAGGGTACTTTATATTGTAGAATGGTTTCATCAGCTCTCTCTTGAAAATGAAACCTCATATCTCAATGGGCCTCACCTGCACAGACTAGGATATGACTGAAAATTAAAAAAACAATGCTGCCATTTTCTCGTAGGCAGCCTTGGAGGTTCTTTTTTACCATCCTCCTCACTATGTGTGGGGGAAAGATAAACTTCAGTCCTCATCCAGCCTTGTTTGCTGACATTTTTACTCAAACTTGGATTCCGTTCCACATTGAATAAATGTTCTCAAATTAAACATTGGATTGATACACATTTCTCACTATGAGATTAAGTTACTGTAATGAAAGATTTTTTTATTCACATATCACTATGGGATATATTTGAGTTAGAGTTTGTAGTTTTTTTTACTCCGATTTTGCACCCAAAAGCAAAAGCATGCATATTTTTAGGCACTTTACAATAACAAAAATACGAAGTAGATTTTTTGATTGATTTTGGCACACTTCTTCTTTTTTACAAGCTCATATAAAGACTTCCCTTCACATGGAGAGACCTGCACCTTGCTGCAATCGGTTTAATATATGCAGGCTTCAGATCCTCACAACAAGTCATGTAAACAAAACAATGGCCCCAAGTTGCTCGGGATTCAACGCAGCGTGACGTCAACATAATGTTCTCAATGCAAGTGCCCCTGGCTACAAGGTGACTTGTCTCAAATTATCAAACTCAAATGGATTGTTTTTCTTTCTGTACAAAGAAAACTAATAGGTGTGGCAACTCTCGTGACATATTATATCCTGTCCTGTACAGAGGGACATCATGAAGATCTCTTGAAAAAGTGGTTTATAATTTCAAAGTGTTATTAGTGTAGGCTTTATGTGTTAATCCATAATAATTGTAACAAAATGCAATAAAAACGTCTATTAAGCCTTTCTCTAGATTGTTTTGACTATGTTTGTAAGCTTCTCTAAAAGTATGAATGCATAGTTGCCGTTTGTCACAGAATCTTTTAATCGCACTGAAAGCTTCGCACCTTCATTTGAAGCGATTAGCTGCTTTCTGACCTTTACGGACACGTGATATGTGTGTCTGTCTGTGACAGAGGGGTCTTAAATCATAACAGAGGGGACACAAATAGAAAGCAGGGGAGTGATTGTGTAGAAGATCCTTGACTATTCTTAGTGCAGCAGCTCCTCTCTCACAATAAGGAGGAGGTGCATGGAGACATTCACCTCAGCTGGATCAGACTTTTTGCCAGGCTTACCTGGGCAGCAATTCAGATGCCTAATGGTTAGGAGGAATTGTTTTTAAGGTATGGACGCTTTGCAAAAAGTAGGTTATGCAGCTCCAACCTAATCTCTTACTGTATATTCTGTTTTAAATGAATTAGCATTAACAACATGATTCTATTATCCTAGAATTATGCTAGAATGAAATAGAATATAAAAAAAATTCTAAAATTTTATAAGTCGGAAGTTTAAAATCACTAATGTAGCAATAACTTTATACAACAAATAATTCAGATGGCTTTTGAAAGCTTCATCCAGGGTAGCTAATGACAATTGAAGTAATTGTAGGCACCAATTTTAAGGAAGTGATACACAACTCAACAGCATGGGAATGTCTAACAAAGTTACCCTGCAGTACCGAGATGGGTCCTGCCTCCTACAGATGCCATGTTTTGTTGTAAAATGAAAGATCTTGTGAAAATAGTGACTGAAGTTGAAAAGATAATGTCATTGTCATGAAAAAAAAGTCCTGTAAAGTCACTCAGAGAGGGAAATAGCCATTACTCAAAGAGTAAGATAAAAATCCAGATTACAATTTGCAAAGACCTGATTTTTGGAGAAATGTCCTGTGGTCTGATGAAACTAAAATTGAAGTGTTTGGCCATAATGATTGTAGTTGTGTTTGCCGTAGAGGTAGAAACTTCCCAGCTGGATGAGAAGATTAGGTTATGTGAACTTTTTTGGTGCAGGAGGGACTGGTGGACTTTACTAAAGAAACATTTCGAACCATCAGCCAGGAAGGTTTGGATACAAATGGATCTTTTAAATGCACAATGATCTGAAGTATGCTACCAATTAATGATAAAGTGGCTTAAATACCACAAACATGTTTTGGATTGGTCGTCATAAAGGCGTGGTCTCAGTCTCATAAAAAATGTGTGAAGTGATAGCATCCCACATGCAATTCTTTCTAGAGAAGTGGTCAAAGTTTCAACAAACTTTTGTGAGAACATTGTGGAAGGACTCCGAAAACCTATGACCTAAGTCATACGGTTTATATGACAAATCTACCGAAAACTAAGGAGATGTATGAAAACATTTTGTGTTTAGAAAAACTACTTTTTTTAAAAAAAATCTCTCTCTCTCATTCAGCCTTTTGGAAAATATAGGTTGTTTTGGCAACAGGAAAGGTTTGTTTGATTTAATGCCAGGCATTACGAAAAATGGAAGTTTATTATGTTGTATGTAAATATCTTGTTTCAACTGTACATTTACAAACCATAAAAGCCCGATTAATGTCAGCCAACTGAAGAGTACTTGCAGCCAATACTTGGTTGGCTCTCCCTTTTCATGGATTAATGCATCAATGCAGCATGGCAAGGAGGCAATCAGACTGTGGCCCTGCTGAGTAATAATGAGGAAGCTCAGGTCTCTTTGGGAGCAGCCTTCAGCTCGTCTTCATTGTCAGCTCTGGAGAGCTTCCTCTTTACAATACTCTGGATTTTCTGAGGGGTTTACTTTCTGCTATGCAACACATGCCAGTCAAGCACACTAGTACCAGGACCATTAAAGAAGGTATTCAGCATTTCCATAAAGACTGTCACCAGAAAGCAGAAATAGGTGCTCTAAAATTTTCTGGTAAACAACTGCACTGATTTTGGGCTTCATATAACAGTGCATTAACAGTAGCAGATGACACAGCTCCCTCGTCCTTCCCAACTGTGTAAGCTTAAAAAAATGCATTCTGTCCCTCTTTGAATACTCCTCTAGACTAAGACTTTAATTTCTAAAGGAAATGTAAAATGTGTTGTCTTTAGTTTAATAAAGGCTTAACACAACAAATTTGACACTTTTAGCTCTTGTACTAAAAACATCAATATGCTGCTCATGAAGCACCGACTTCAGTAAAATTTCACATATTTGCTTCAGAATCTTCTCAGGGCTGGGCTAACCCAGCCCTGTGTGTTGTGCATGTTTTTCTACCACATCTTTCCTTCCACTCATCCATCCATTTTCTATACACCCTTGTCCCTAGTAGGGTCGGCAGGGGTGCAGGTGCTCATCCCCAGCTAACGTTCCGGGCGAGAGGCGGGGTCACCCTTGACAGGTCGCCAGTCTGTCACAGGGCTCCTTCCATTCAACTTTCCATTAATGTACTTGGATACAGCCTTTTGTGAAACAACCAGCTTCTTCTGCAGTGACCTTTTGATGATTTACCCTCCTCTCTTGTCTGAGGGTATTGACTGTCACCATAAAAGTTTGGGCCATAACAAGATTCAAAAACTAAACATCAGTTTCAAAATTGGTTTTATGTAATACTCCGAATGTCTGATACACTAAAGTTTTGTTTTCTGATCAGCTGCGAGTCATGGTCATCAAAACTACAGATATAAAAGCTTCAAATGTTATTCCCACATTATAGATTTGGGAATCTATAATTCCCAAATCTCATTTCTTTTTTTTTTTAAACTCTGTTACAAAATAAACAGACTTTTATTCAATGCATCCTTCAGCAAAGCCTAACTTGTGTGGGTAGAGCAACAAAACCAAGGCTAGCCCAGGGGCCCACATCTTCCTAAAACCAGCCCTGCACCCTCAGGCGTCCCCCAACATCATCAGTATGTCTCTTATATGAGGTCAACGCGTCACGTGTTCTCATTGTTACCTCTGCGGGCTCCATTTAGGAGCAAAAACATGTGGCGATATTGAAATAAGTCAAGGGCGCACTATCAGAGAGCAAAGACATCTGAATGAAACACGAAAGAGTGCACCCGTTTAAACAAACCGGTGCCAAATTTCGGATTTCTCAGCATCTGAGTTCCAGTTACAGATAAGAATCACGTCACTTGGGATGATTTGTGATCCGAAGATTCAAGTTCAAGTTTCAGTGTTTACAGGTAAACTCTTGCATCAGCACTTTAATGGAAACGGTGTCTCGTTCAGGACAAAAATAAAAATATATATATATATATATATATATATATATATATA
>CAEGAE010019867.1:0-13207 GCA_903067095.1 Girardinus metallicus | reverse complement strand
ATTGCTTAAGGGCAAGGCAAACACCCCCCCCGCCCCAAAAAACCCCCCCGGGGGGGGGGGGCCGGGGGGGGGGGGGGGGGGGGGGGGGGGGGGGGGGGGGGGGGGGGGGGGGGGGGGGGGGGGGGCGCGTTTTATTATCTCTCCTCGCCTTCCTGTTGTTCCCTTCTTGCTGCACCAAAAGCTGCAGGAAAAACGCACGTCCTGCAAGGACTAGGAAATGACTGAATATGCAGGTGATTTACGTGGTTGCATACAAACATCAGGCAGATTGAACTACAATATTATAACTGAGCGGAAGTATGCAACCGAATATCTTTCTTTTATGTTTGGATTAGTTTGACACATTTTTTTCTCCCCATGTCAAAATTCAAGACTTCATACATTTCCAAAGTTCTCCAGTCCAGTTTTTGTCAAATGTAAAAAATATATATATACAAAATGGAAAACATTATACTTGAAAAAAATTGAACGTAAAATGGTCGAACAAACAGGTAACACTTAAAAAGTATAACTAAAAAATGTTGAACTGAAACTGAAACAGTGCGTGGAGGAAAGATGAGAGAATAACAGATGGTTGATAAGTGGAAAAAGAGATGGATCTGCAAATAAAAAAAACTAATAGCTGCTTGATGGATGGATGGATGGATGGATGGATGGACGATAACTTGGAGGATTAGATAAATGGATGATGGACAAATAGATTGGTTGGTGGATGAAAGATGCAGAAAACATGGAAAGACGCATCATTAAAATAATGATTAACGGAGCAGATGGATGGCCAAATGAATGAGTGGTGGCACAAATGAATGGGTTTAAACAGACAAATGGAAGAATAGATGAAGGGATAGATGGTGGAAGAAATGGAGGTATAGATGAGTGGGTGGACCAATATGAACTTAGATAAGTAAAGGTTTTCCACACTACTTCAATTAATACTAAGTTGTGCAGCCTACGCGTGAATCCCATAAAGCTACCATTAAGGTTAAATGTATGTTTTTCAGGGGTCTTCTTAGGAAAATTTATATTTCATAAGGAGCTATCCAGACTAATTCATAATTCAGAAACGTCTGACAGGAGGCTCAGGGGAGGGTGGTCCAAAGGCTGGAAAGGGCACTCTGGGGACCCATAGTCACACCATCAGGCTGTGACAAAAACAAAACGCCCTCTGACCAGAAGACGAGGAGCTTGTTGCCAGGCAAGCCTGACTGAGGAGTGGCAACCACAGCCAGGGAGGCGGATCGGAGCTATGCTGCCATCGACAGCTCCGTGCAGATCCGAGACACATCCTGCAAGTTTCGACACAAAGTTGTGGTAAAAATCAGACAGAATTATGACAAACTGAACTTATTTATTGAACAAAATAATCCAAACCCAACAAAAAAACAAAAAAAAAACAACAAAAGACTTCAAACAGTGACTTTCTCAGGCTCTCTGAACAAAAACGTCTCAACACAATGGTGCCTCTGCAACTCGAGGTCAACGTCCAGAAACTATTAGATGGAAAGAAAAACTGATGTACACCACATGCAAATGTGCATCTATATTAAGCTATGTTTAAAATTAAACTTAAAACCACATCCGGTGCATTCACTTATTAAATGTCTAAAATCCTCTACGCGAGACATGCAATCAAACCCACCTCAAAAAAATAAAAATAAAAACCAAAACTGTCTGAACTGTGAATAACCCAACTAGTAAAAAACAGGCTGTAACAAGTTTTGAAAAACTGTCATTTTCTCCTTTTTATCCTAACATTAGTTGATTAATGAGTCAAAGCAAAGTGAATTGATACTGCGACTGTCTTCGACTGTGAACTTCTGGAGGCACATGACAAACATTTACAACTAACGACCAAAACAAAAATTACTAATGCTGATGAGGTGCGAGGCCAAGCCTGCCTTTCATTTACCACAGTGACACCCAGTGAAATAAAAAGGGAGCGCAAAATGCCAGAGTGCTTCAAATTTATGATAGTGCCCTTATGCTGTAGGAAAGTTAATAAAGATCTTAATCAGAGGAGCAATAGACCTGACAAAAAAAAAAATCCACTGTAGAGAACAGATTGTAACAATGTACAAATATACAAACGCATTCCTTCCTATGTACAGAGAGCCCTTAAAACAGACTAGACAAAACCAATAAAATAGGAAAAAATAAATTAAACATAATATATAAATAAACAGAAAAAGTGAGATTAAAAGCCTTTTTTTGTTTTGTTTTTTTTTTTTGCTTGGGACTGTAAAAAAGAAAAAAAAAAAGTGATCCCATGTTTTGGCTGGTATACCAAACGTGCTCTTCTCATCCTTTATAAAAGTCTCTGTGATCTGTGTGAGTTAAAAGCAGCCGACCACAGGTCAACCTCACCGATCTTGGTTCAAGTGACTTGGATCGAAGTGGTTCGGTTTACGTTGAAAGCTCAAGAAGTCTGGTGTTAAAACGGCTCTGAAAAAATATTGACGGGAGAGACGAGGGCGTTCTGAAAACAATCTGGGGAGTCAGGATGCTTTCAGACGTCCAAAATGCCAAGATGTCACCATGTCCACATCTTGACTTGTTGAAGCTACTGCAGTCTGCGTCTGGAAAAGATGAAAGAGCACAAGGAAATGAGCCATTTCTTAAAACTAGTAAAACTTTAAGCCTTTATTTCTGCTAATTATTATGACTATGGTTACAGGATAATGAAAACTCAAGTCATTTTTTCTGGTAATTTATTGTATCAGTAAAATAAATAAAATAAACTGACAACCTGCTACAAAAATGCAGTGTGAAATTCAGAGCATAAATTTTATTCAATTCCATCCAAGGTGGTTAGTTGGTTAGTTGTATAAAAAAAAAAAAAAAGAGTTTTGTCAAAGATGTAAGAAGCCCCCCAAAAAATACATTCCTCAATTCCTCCATATTGTACTGAAATACATAAATGTATGTCAAACGTTGAGATTAATTAATCCCCTTCCTAGACACATTGCTTACAAAAGCATGCAGATGTAGCTTTACCTTGCAGAAGGCTCAGTAGCTTTCAACTACAGCACAGTCAACATAGTCTGGACTCCACAATCCACAAAGCTCTAAAAACAGGATTTAGGATCAGAAAACAGGCAGGACGAGTACTTGCTTAAAAATTCATATGCACAACAGCAACCTCTAGTGGTGTGATTGAATATTACATCAAAACTAAAGGAATGGGGTGAGGGGGATTTGGGCAGAAAAAAAATACGACAAATACAGAAGACTATTTTTTGAAAATTTGTTTTGAGCAAAAAAGGGAGAAAACAAGTGTTTCCAATGAATTGGAGTGAGATAAATAATCACCTGATTGACAGGCCGAGTCCTTTGGTCTGGGGTCCAGGGAGCTGGGGTGTACTGCGTGTTGGAGGGGAGAGAGATCAGTTATCAAGCAAACAGCAACAACACAACAAGCGCGCTTCTTAAGGAAAACTGAAGCTAGAGAAACTAAAGTCTATTTCACAAGCAGAAACTACAGTGGAGGAAGCAATACAACCTAAATCCTACTATTTGCTGTGTTTATGCGTTTACCTGGTAGGGATAGGGATTCTGTGCGTAGCTCATCGGCATCTGTGGAACCATCACGCCGCTGAAGCTGCTGTAGGAGTACGGCTGCTCCAAGAACCAGTAAGAACAGGCTTATTAACAGTTAATGGGAAGAGGAAAAAACAGCAGAAAGAGGAAAACAGTTACCTGATTATACGGGTTGCCTCCGCTGTAGACAGGTGAGGGCTGTGTAACCCCTCCTCCCATTGGTGAGCAACACGCACAGTAGATATATTGGCTAGGACTCATCCAAGGAGCGGATCCAACCAGACGGGATGGTATGGATCCTGAAAAAAATAAAAAGAAAGTAGGACATTAGTTTCTTTTTGGCAAAGATGCACCACACTGAACTTTCCAGAAGGGCCACTTTTTTCCTTTTTTTTTAAGTTGTGGACTTTTCCATTACTTCTAGGGGTACCACTGTCGTTTTTGTCAAGATTACACACACTGATGAACACTGATGCCAAGCGTGAACAGGATTATTAATTTTTGGCTTTAAAAACAAAGAATTAGTCCCAGGAAGTTACTGTGAAGAGAAATAAACATACGTGGACTCCGTTGCTTCATGATTGCAGGGCCCAGCTTGAGTTTCCGCCCTTTAAAACTGATCTGTTGCTGTAACAGATAAAAAAAAAAAATATATATATATATATGTGCATTATGCAGAAAATATGAGTCCTGGTAGTTACATAAAGGGTTAATGCATAAGACATTTGCTGACCTCAATGATTGACTGAATGTTGACATCTTCATTGAAATACACAAACCCGTACCTAGGAACACACAAAGCAGTCCACATACTTAATGATGGAAAATATGAAGCAGAAAATAGCCATAAAAATCCATTCAATCATATCAACTAATAATTTACAGTAGAACATTGTGAAAACCTATTCAAGAATGGACCCAACTGAAGGTCTGCAGTTGCATCATTCACCAATATGTGAGCAGGAACGTCTTGGTGCCAAATGATGTGACTGTGATGTGTTGTGTTGCCACAGGGTGGCAGTATTGGCTACTGTCCCTGTGATGTCTATTTAGTGAAAGTAGAATTTGTGCTAAATGGACACAAACCTCTCTACAAAGTGTAACATTAACACAAAAGGAAAGTTCAGGCTGTGTACCTGTTAGGGAGCAGGGCTTACTTCAGGTATGTTTGAGAATAAAACATTAAACCAGTGAACGCAGTAGAAAGTTACTCTGTACATGATTTTTATATCTTTCAAAGAAAAAAAAAAAATTCTTAGTCGTATTGCCCCTACTTAACACAAATTTGCATCAACCCTTCTTCAAGAACAAACTTGTATGAACTTTAAACTGTGACTATGGCAACACACCTCTAAACATACTCACCCTTTGCAAACCCCTCCACGGTACGTGATTATTTTTACTTCCTTGACATTGCCATATCTTGTAAAGAAGTCCCGCATTTCATTTTCATCCACCTAACGGTTTAAACAACAAAAAATAAAAAAAAATAATCAATTGGTATGGTTTTTAAACATATAATCTTTTGTTAATTGGTCTATGATCAACTGAGATTGACTGTATAAAATTACGACTGGATTGCAATTTCAATCGAATGAGGCTATATGCAACAGAAACTGATGCTGCTTATGTATTACGGCTGTAGTAGAATTAAGTGGATTTACTCTAATTTAAGTGCATATATTTGGATAAGTAAAAGAGTTGTAGGCTTGGTTCCTCTGAAAACTGCTGAAGCTGACGAGAAATATGGTGCACAACTAGTATTTCAATATCAAAACAGATTGCTCTGAGGTTGAAAAATGATTCTTATTTTTAAATACAGTTAATTAAAAATGTGAAAATTACAGTAACACACAGATTTATCTTTTTTAAAATGAAAGTCAGTACTTTAAAATCCTTTTGTGACCAATAAGAATTTTTGTTATTCTAGAATTCAGCTTTTAATTAATCTCATTGTTGTTTTTTGTTATTATTTCCAAGAATTATAATACATAAGCCATTTTTTTTTTGTTTTTCTTTAATGAAGGAACAATAATATTAGCCCCAGTTCAGCGTCAGTCCACACAGAACCATTACTAACCTATATATGATTTCAATGAAATTAAAATTAAGTATAAGCTCACCTTCATGTCGATCCCACCCACAAAGAGGGCGTTGGGGGTCAGTCTGCCCTCTGGCAGAATGTATCCATTAGATAACTTCAAAGAAGGTACAGTCTGGGTAATGGTTCTTGGCTTGTTGAAATCCTTGCAGAAAAAAAGGTTACATTTGAGATATATGAATGTCGTGGTAGCTGAAACTGGTCGTAGTAAAATCTACATCGTTTGAAAGTTTGAGGTCGGGGGTTGTTGACATTTTGAACTTGAGCAGCAGGCTACATTGTCTAACAACATGGCGGCCATGTTCTCGCCTGAAGAAAAAAAAAAAAAAAACTTTACAAGAAAAAAAGGATACTTGCAAATTCAACCATTTCTCTATTCAATTTTCAAACAAACCACTAATATTGTAACTAACATGGAGTTTTGTTCTGGAACTTAACGCAATAGTGTTCAGGCAATTACGAATAAAACACACATTGGTGCTTCCACAATTGAACACTCCCGCTTTAGCTCACAAGTACCGACTTTATCACTGGGCACAAAGGAAGTAAAGACACATCGACAAAAACGTCTACGCTGTTAATCTGACTCACTTTTTTGGGCGAAACTAATGTTAAGTATAGGTTAAATCCGTTTTTAGTCAAGCTAACATTTGCTAGTGGAAATATTCCGCCGTTTTTAGCTCAAGCTAGCATCGGTTAGCTAGCATATCATCGTTATTACCAAGAATCTCCAGTCAGCAGGCTCTTATAAATAATTTATACCTCTAAGATGCACACTACGTTGTACACAGAGACTTACCATGGCTAAAACAATAAAAACCAATAACTTAGGTTGACTCTCAAGCCGAAGACCTGTTGCGTTCTGCCGAGACAACCACTGCACTAAGACTAAACCACACCCAAGGCTCACCACGTGACTCAAGATGCAGCGAGCCTTCACGTCAATAACAGTTTTTCTTGGTATTTCATTTTTTGTTGCAGATCACACAAGCAAATAGGTAAAACCCAGATTCTAGCTACTGAAAATGTGAACAAACTTTGCCTGCGAAATGTTATATTTGTCGGAATGAACGATCTATCAAATAAAAACGATTTTTTAAATTGTTTTTCACAATGACATAATTCATATTTTAAACTTTTAAATTGTGCATTTGTAATTATGTTTTATATATCGTGCTTCTTTAATTATTTAGTAAAAGCCTTTTTTGTTTTTTTAGCGGTGAAAAGATTACAAAATATTTTTTATTCAAAATTTTTTTAGAATATGCATTAGCTAATTTATGATTCAGACTAATTGTAAATAAAAAAAAATAGTCATAAATAAATAAAATATAAACAAAATTATTTATGAAATACTATCATTTTCACTTAATACTTCAAGTGTCTGATGAACACCTATCTAAATTTTGTTTAATCTCAACATCTCGGTTGTAAACATTATTCTTGAAACCGGAAAAGACAGTGGCATTGCTTAGGTCTTATTTTTACAGGCATTTATAAAGTAACCACAAATAGCAAATATTTGAAATTATTCCCTTTTTTTGTTATTTAGGACGTATAACTTGATAAACAAGCCATACTGAAATTTTTCAGCAAGCGCGCGCACTGAATTTAGCCCTATCGTCCTTTTATGGAAGAAAAAAAAACGGTAATTGACGTTGCCATGGAGACAACAGTGCTTGAAACCAACGAGTGTTTCTGTTTACAGCAACTTGATGGTACTTCCCGGGTTAAAGTTTTCAGCAGAGAAAATATCAGCACATTGATATAGTTTCATGTGAGTGCAGTCATAAGTAAAGCTTTATTCTACACCGCTTGTAGTAAGTAACAAAACATACCAGCAGCACACGGAAGAAGGTACACAGGTGTTTGGTAATAGGCTACTTAATGATTAGAAAAAAGTCCGACGTTATGTGGAATTTTGTGATTACATGTCAATGTTCTTCTCCCATTAGATTTGTTGAAGCTGAACAATTATGGAGCGACTTCAGCAGGTAAGGTTTTGACTCTCTTTCTGACGAGTTGTCCAGCTTTTCCCACATTATAATTCACTCTCAGTCCGAGTTTTGGAAAATAATAAATGAAACAATTTTTGCTGTCATGGTTATCTAAAGTTTATTGTTTAAACCTTAACTGCTGCATAAAAATAAAATGCCTTGCGAAAGTTGTATTCATGACTCTCGAACCCTTTCACATTTTGTGACTTCGTAATTTCAAACTTATTGTATTTCTGGATTACTGTATGCAATACACCAAAGGATACATGTTTTAAACATTTTTTTAACCTGTAAATATGTGAGAAAGTAAAAGGGAATTAAGTACAGGTGCGCACCATACTTATTGGATTTTTATTTTTAAAAGACCTTGTAAACCTTTTTTTCCGGTCACTTCATAATTATGCGTTCATCTATCACTTAAGATCTCAATAAAATGCATACAATATTATCGTTTTAATGTAATAACATGTGAAAAGGTTCAAGAGGTGTGAATACTTCTGCAAGACACTTTATTTAAAGTCTGCAGTTTGTAATTCACAGTTGGAGACTATGGTTAACATAAACATAAAAATGTTTCTCTTCTGTTAGAATAAAATGTATTTAGGTTATCACATGTTTGTATGATTACAATCATTTCTAATTTGCATTGGTACAGGTGGCACCTTTTCCATTGTGCTCTCTTTTCTATTTATGTGTGTATGTGTAGAAACTATTTTGTTTGCAGGACTGTTCGTGCGGCGAAGGAGATAACTGCCCTCCTCCCCAAAGAGGAAGAGGCCAAGCTGTCCCAAAGAACTTCTTTTTAGTTAGATAACTATGTGTTAGTGTAGCTGTGAACTTATCTGTCAGACATGCTGCCATTTTCTCCCCCTCCCTTCAGGGCCGCATGTCTCATGTAACCTAAATACATTTTATTCTACCATCTTCCTTTCCTGATCCCCACAGATGGAAGATGACTCCCTCTATAATTTGGGTCAGGCTATAGACCACCCCTTCCCTCCTCCCCTGCCTGAAAAGTGTGCTGCTGATCCGTCAGACCTATATCAAGTAAGACTGTCAAACGCCGTTTTACTTGTTAGCAAGTTCAGTTTTCTATGTTTCTTGAATTCCTGTCATTTTACTCTATCAGGTGGTACAAAGACATAGTCACTACCCACCCATCATTCAGACCAATACATGCTGTGTAGCTGTTCCATTTAAAGAACAACGGCACCACCGAACACCCAGCGAGTCTATCGGAAACAACTACAGCCCCAAGGCGCAGGACTTGAAGATAGACAACCTCAGCAGACAACGTCCATCACGCAAGTCCTTGGCAATGGCAACTGGACCAAAGAGAGTGTAATAGTACACTCCACACATGTTGCAAAAGAAGTTTCATGCGTGCCGTATTCTTTAACTTGAAGAACTTCATGCGTTTGATTCTTTTTTCACAGGAGGCCACCGCGCAGCCCACCTAGCCCCCCTCAGACAAAATCCAAGAGGAGAAAGACAGGAATATACAGCAGCCCGCCAATGAGTCCTTCTGAGCAGCTTGTCATCATGCACAAGCAGGAGGAAACTCAAAATGCTCAGAATGAATACAGTGAAAAAGACCTGGAGGTAAGAAGCATTGAATTAATTCGCAGATTTCTAGAGATCATTCTCCTGTATTTGATTTGAATTCATTGGTAATCTTAACTTTTGTCACACAGAGGTATACATACTATGTCAAAAGAGGTATCCCCTTTTACATGTTGGCCCCCTACCCAAAGCAATCGATGGTCAACATTAAGAATATGCTGCCTCCTGAGCCAGAGGAGGGTGTGAAAAAACCCATCCGAACCCTGAGGAATAACTTGACAGAGGAGGTCGAAGACGGTTATTACTTCAACCTCAGGAAGAGCATAGGTAAAACTGTTTGTGTTTACAGTGGACAGAAAAACTCTATATAGTGCTGATAACATGCTAGGTTTTTGTACCGTAGAAAGTGAGAACACTGATAAATTCATCCAAAATGTTGTCCACCTGTAACATGACACAAATCTTGTGAATGTAACTGAAAAACAAAGTAATATTTTATAAGGGGAAAAACAATATGTATGTGCATTCTAATTTGGCAGTATGTTTTTTTTTTTTTTGTCTTCACAAACTGGTTTGCGAAGCTGTTTATAATTTCGTTCAGACTGACGATGCCTTTACATCTCTAGAAAAAAATATTATGTCCACAGCATGATGCTACCACCACCAGATGTTACTGTTGTCATCGTGTTGTTTTAAAGTAACGCTCAGTATGATGTTTGTGCCAAACTTAACTTTTGGAATTGTGGCCTAATGGTCATGTTTGGCTTTATTAGAATGTTGTCCACTTTTCGACAAGGTTAACAGTAATAAATTATGAAACACCTTCTGAAATCATTTTAATAAATGCTTTGATCTTTTTTGTCAGTGGATTACATTCTAATGGACCCATCTGAGGGCCAGCGACTGACAATAAACAACATTCCAAAGCCTTTTCCCAGGAGGGTGATTCGTCCTCCAGTTCCCTGGGCTGTTAGCTACAAGGAAGCCAAACAGTGGCAAATCCAACATCTTTTTAATGTGTGTCCGTTTATGGGCCTCTTACAGCAAATCTGGATAGAACGGTAAGGCAAGCTGTTCATTTATTGGCTTGAGTAGTTCATATTTTTTAAATCATTAGAAATAAGTATTTAGTAAGTGTAATGCTTACTACGACTTGCAGCTGTAAATTGTAAAAGTGGCATGTGAATCATAATAAATGGCCTGAATATAATTACAAACTGGCTTATAAGTAGGGGTGGGCATTTATCATATCATTTATCATCTATTGTGAACATTTCTTATGATAAGAAACTTGATTTATTGCTATCTTGATAAATTTCAATGATGTGAAAAAAACAAACAAAAATAACTCTATATCTGTAATGCAATTTTTACTATTTTCTTCACTGTTCCACTGTTGATGCATTTCATATTTCTTATTTCAGCTATTCATCCTTGAGATTTGTGAAAACGGCAGACCTGTTCTCCACCACCTTCCCTCTTTCGCCATCTGAGTTTGTTGTCTTTATCCAGAAACAGTGCGAAGCCACCAGACAGGAACTGGATGAAGGGTGAGTACTTCCTGTCGGATAAGCCGTCTCCCTCTCGCACTACAGGCTGATGTCCAGAGTTAATCAGCATAGTTGTATTTCACATCTGCTAGTTTCTGCCAGGGAACCCAACTGAACATGAAGCCTGATGTTCCCATCTTGTCCACTTTGTCAGACACATGTCAGACTGCTTTTCACTGAATTGCCTAAACAGTTTTATTTCAAATTTATTTGTGTCTTTAACTGTAAGACAGTTATTTCCAGAAAATCGGCAAGAATGTTGCTTAACCATTATCAAACCTTTATTTTTTTAGGACTTTGAAAGATTTGATGAAGCAAATGGGAACAAATTATGTGTCTTTGAAACAGCTATGCTTCCAATAAAATACCAACAGACTGCATCGCAAAAGCATTCATAGCCCTGCAATATCTCCATTATTTTGCAACTTTTACTCTAATTTATGTGTGGAAAACAAGCATGAATTAGTGCATAATTAAAAAATCTTTCTCTGTTCTGGCTCTGTTCTTTATGATTTCAAATTTGTCTGCATCTGTATTTATACTCAGATACAGAGATGATTAATCCTTTAAAATGTGGCGTGTAAAGGTTTTTGTTAAGATTGATAATAATAATTTGTTTCAGACAGACATTTCACCAACAAAACATAATAATGAAGTAAGACTTTCATATTTCTAAGTGTAAATACAATACCTACTTACCAAATACACATACTCAAATACATGCTAATACACCACTTGTTCGGTGACTGTGAGTCTGAAAAAAGGAGTACGGTGAAGTAACAAGTAGGTTGTGTGATATAGGTTCGTTTTTCATTGTCTAAAAATTTTAAAATAATTACTGTGAAATTAAGAAAGGAGAAAACTAAAGTTTGAACAAAACTTAAGGCCATTTTAAGGAAATGCTAAGGTATTCTGGTTATTTGATGCAAAATATCAAGAAAGTGAAGTGGCAGACAAACTTTCTTCATAAATAATATTTATCAACTCCGTTTTCTTTTATTATGAGTATGTGTTCCTTCAACAAACACAACCATCAACGAACACTGTTCAGATTTGGATTATTGATGTTGATGGCAGATTATGTTGTAGTGAAAATAAATCTCTTTAGAAATATTCCCTGATAAGTTAAATAAACGTTTGTTACTGGACACTAACATATGTTTTGATAACTGAGATCAAGACAGTTCTGTTTAGACTTTAACAGAGATGTCTTCTTTCTTTAAGGTGGCTGCCATATTGTGTATCACTTTTTGTTGTGCATGAGAACATGTGGGTGCACCTTTTACCTGAGAATGAGCCAATTCTTGTTGCCAAGTTCTTCCGCTGCGTGGCTGCACTCATGTCACTGCAACTTCGAAGCCTGGTCATAGACTCATTACAGGATCTGCTACAATTTTTCTTGAGACACAAGGTGTGGACTTTTTGAGTTTGCTTTTTTTTTCTTTTTTTGTTTGTTTTTGGACATGATGCTTGACATTTCAAAAAAAAGTTTGCAAACATGCTTCTTTCTTTTAGAATTGTTTGTTAACATGAGAGTTTTCAGAGCTACTATTCCTGTAGAGTGTTTCCTGATTTCTTTTTTTTTTCTTCTTCTTCTTCTTCTTCTTTTTTTTTCCCAGGAGGGGAATGACTTCAGTGGAGATTTTGATGTGCTGATATTTGTTCATTCTCAAATTTTGCTGGTTAAACTACAAGTGGAAAATTCTGAGATTGAGTTTTCTCCCAGCTTCCAAGAGTGTTGGGAAGTTATTCATGAAGCCTTTATGCAAATCATCAAAAGTGCAGAGGATCTATTAACAGTAAAATCTTTAAACTGATTTGTGCATGTCTCTACTGTTTTTGCATTTTTCAACTTCTCTGTGAGATTTTATAAAATACATTAATACTACGTATTGTGTTTTTTGACCAGCTGGAATGCAAGCTGTTTTCTGATATTGACAGAAGGTATCTACGCACTGTCAGACCTGCTGAGTCATTGGTCACAGACATACTTGCCCAAGTTAAAGAAGCTTTCCAGAAGAACACAGTTGGTCCGAAAAGGTAATGACACATGACCAGATTTTAAATTTCGCTTGGTATGAAGAATATGGAAGTTGTTAACATTGTATTTTATTCTTTAGGTACCTGGATTTATATGAAAAATACAGGAATCTTCTTGATAATACTTCAGATGAGGAGATTTCTGAATTTCTCACAGGGACACACTCTTTACAAGATTCTGCTAAGGTAATTCAGTCTGAAACCTGCATTATTTCCCTCTTCTTTTCTTCTTGTTTTTTTTTTATAATTATCTATGATGTGAAACATATTGTCATTTTACTCTTTTTTTTCTATTACATGCTACAGATAATAAGAAAATGATAACTTCAGCAAACACAAAATTAGCTTTTAAATATTGTTTTCACTTAAGTGTTAGAAACCCAATAAAGCTATAACTGAAAACAAACAAAACTAAATAT
>CAEGAE010019861.1:0-24969 GCA_903067095.1 Girardinus metallicus | reverse complement strand
AGTCGGTTGAACGCTTCCCGGACTTCGGCGTCGCTGTGCGTCTGCTGGCTGGTCCTGATGTGGCGGACGCTGCACAATTACTTTCTGAATTGCGTTCACTAAAATTCAACTTCATACTTTTCTGGGAACAGGAGTAAATGTTGTTTTCCTTGTCTAGAGATACTGTCAACTTCCCTCAGAGATAAAAGGCCTGGGTTGGGCCCTGGTACACCAACGTTTTAAAATGTTCCAGTTTCCAATTGTTTAAAATGTCTGCCATACTGGCATCTTGGTAAGATGCCAGAGAAAGTGCCTGAGGGATTTGAGCTTTCTCCAGCTCTACTAAGCATGAACCATGGGGGTCTGCAACCTGTGGCTTTTTTTACCCACCAGTGAATTTTATTTGCTTTGGCCAAAAACAAGAAATGAACCACAAATTTAAGAACATTTTAAAAAAGGATAGTTAGTTTTTCCCTGTGTTTTTAAGCAGAACAACACACAGGGTCAAATATTTTGTACAATTAGCAGTGATTTTTTTAATCAGTTTTATATTTTTAAACATAATTTGTACAATATATCAGTACCAATTATTCATTTTGCTGCTTTTCTGTTCATTCTTGAATTAAGCTTTCATTTTATTACCAAAATACTGTGATGGTTTTACTTGAAGTTATCAAGTCGTGAGAAAATCATGTTCATTTTCAGCTTACAGAAGGGGAGCCAGCCTGCAGATCGTCTGAACTTCTGCAGTTTCTTACTTCACCATGCAAAGCTAATCAAGTATTGGCTACAGCATTTTATTCAGTGTAACACATTTTTATTTCTTCTCCAAAAACTTATTTTTTTTTCCCTTGGCCAAATGTGCATCACTGTTATTTTAATTATCTCACCAAGTCAGTACAAATATTGAGAAGGGCTGCAGCTCATCTGTGACTGATTCCTTGTGCATCTTCTTCCTCCCTTTGTTTTTCTAAATCCTTCAGTGCATTCATCTTTCACGGTTGCTTGTTGGCACTCGAGACAAAGCTCGGCACATTTTTCAATGACTGGGCAAAACAATGTGTGGCTATTACTAAATTAAAATGAAATACAATATTGGCTTCACCAATTTCTGATCTTTGCTCCTCTGTTCGCACAAGATTAATCTCTTTCCTCATGGATCTGTTACAACAGTTCAAGCAATCTATTTACAGTGATTTATGCTGGAAACGCTATTGTATCTTTATAGTAAACAAGTATAATTTAGATAGCTCCATGCCATCACTAACGGCAAACCCCATCAGGAGCTGAGCCAAATGCGACAATGGCAAATTCTGGCACGCATGTAGAATTAATGGACACCTCATTTAGGTCAGAATCTCCAACCTAATGGAGATTTTCCATCCTTTTTGACATTAAAGTAATGTGGAGCCGTGCAGCTAAATTCTCTCATCATCTTTGCCAAGTTCAAAAGCATATACGGTAAATGGCTTGTAATGACCAGTACTGTGACAGCCAAGATGGAGGACACCGGAGCGAAAATGGATGAGCCTACTCAATGTAAAACAAAATATGGATGGGTCATTTAAAGATTAAAAAGGAGGAGGAATCGTATCACTCATTTAACGAAGGAGTTGAGAACAGGACGGCAAACCCTTCTCCTCCTTCAGTCCTGGTGGACGAAAGGATTGACCAGCGGTGACTTTGAGTCATTTGTCTTCTACTGGGTTGCTGCTTTCATATTGAATAGAGCTCGATGAATGCCAACTGGCTGTTGGAGCGGTAAAAGAAGAAGAAGGAGAAAAAACACAACAAACAAATGGAAAGGAGTGGCCAAAGTAATAGATCCAAGCAGAAGAAAAACAAGATCCAGCTCTTACCCTGATTAAACATCACGGCCATCAGTGGGGAGAAATCTATCAGGGATGGATCGTATTGGCTCTTGCTTTAAAGAGACGTGAGTCGGCGCGCTGAGCTTTCACTCTCCTGACCCACATCATGACATGTTTTGCAGGCCTGAGCAAAAGAGAGGAAAAGAAAACTAGCTCTCAAAAATCAATGCGGAACTTCGTTACAAAGAGGAACAGCTGTGAAAGAAGCTTCACACAAACTGTTCAAGGCAAGAAACAGAGTACAACACAATCTCTTAATCACTGACCATGCTGAATCATAAATGGTTATACGTCATAAACAGTTATCAATGCAACCCAACAATACATTTTCTGAAGACCTTGAGATTATAGAATTAAATCTGAAGTGGACTCAGTGGATCACACAGAGAACCATGTTGAGATAAATGAAGGGACGTGTTTATGAATTACACTGGATTAGTCGGAGGGGGAATTGGAGCATTTATCATCAGAACATTTATCCTTGAGTTTGTATTGTTCGATTAGAGCCGTTGATGTAGTAATACAAAACATATAATGGTTTTAAGAAGAACATGATTGATTGCGAATTATAAGAATGAATAGAGTCATTGTGGGTTACTCTGAGCAAAGTAATCCACTGATAGTTTAAAATATAATTAATTTTTTTGAGTGGTCAGGTAGTTGGTTTCCTTGGGTCTAACTTAGCCTAACCAATTGCTGATGGTAAAAGAAAACCTGCCGATTGGGAGAATCAGCAGCATTAAACTAGTCTTCAGTGAGCTTGTGCACTTACAAGAAAAAAAAATAAAAAAAAATTGGTGACATCAATTGGAAAGATTTTCCTTTGAGAGATATTTTGCAACTTAGGTGCGCTGTGTCCATCTGGGGCTCTCCTTTTTGTATCAACGGTGTATCATATTTCTGCTGCTGAAAAGCTTTTTTACAGTTTGGAGGAGCTGCAGAACCTGGTGATTTTATAGCGTAACCAGCTGGATGGTTTGAGTGCTTTAATGAAACAATGATATATTTTTAAGTCTACAAAGATATTTGACAAAGTTTATCCTGAACATAAGTGAAAATGCACTTAAAAAATTGTCAGTGCTGGATTTGGTTCAGAGATTTCATTACTTAGCATTATCGTACACACATCCACACATAACTGCAATTTTAGAGAGACCAATTAACCTGACAATCATGTTTTTGGACTGGGGGGGAGTCAGAGGAGCCAGGGTACCATGAAAGAACCAAGCATCCTTTTGTTGACTACACTTACTACCAGCGTTTTTTCTTTCATGGGTAAAACAGATTTTTATTGTCTTCATCCATACGTGGGCAGTTTAACTGTTTTTGTCACTTTTATCATACAAACATGTAGGAGAGCTGATAGGTTGAGAAACCATTAAAATGTCAAAACTAAAGTGGAAATGCACTTTTATTCCACAGAATGTCATTAGCATGTTTCCAAACACCACCAGCTGGCACAGCTTATCATTTATTCTGCACTGATGTAAGGCAGTTGGAAAGTTGCTACTTTGAAAGATTTTGCTGCATATCGTAAAGTGCAAACTCCGCCTGTTTGATTTAAAAGCTCGCCGCCTCGGGAACCCAACCATCTGGTCCATCAAGTGAATGCCAGCAGTTTTAAAGCCAAGAGGTTGGTCACAGAGGTTCCTGCCACCAGGCTGAGTGCAGTTATTGATTTTTCACCATGCATCGCACTGCCTTGGCAAACTGGGCTGGGGGGAGGGGGGAGAGACTTCTGAGCAGAGTGTAATCTCTCAACGAGTTGGTGTGTGTGACACGTGTGCAGCTGGGGAGAGATTGTTGAGATTCTCTCATTGATCCACTCTCTCCCTCTCCACAGCCTCTCTCATTTAAATAAAAGTAGAGAATATTTTTGTAGAGTGGCACAAGACGATCAAGAGTCGATATGTCTCCAAGAATGAAGCAAAAAGGTTGAGATCCTCCTGGGATGTTTGTCTGAGAGTGAGGATCTGAAGTGAATAACTAACAAAGAAGAGGAGTGAAGGACAGATGATGGTTTGGGAGGAATAGGGGAAGCAGTTTGGAGCCCGAAATGACAAAAGACATGGGAGACAATTTTATGCTGTTAAAGCATGTATTTCCCCAGTCGCTGCGGGAATACATATTTCCTTATTACCTTGATCTCTAGTTTACTTAGCATATACCTCCATCCAACCCATTTTCACTTATCTGTTCACAAGGTAACGTGTGTAGGAGAAAAGCTCAGACCCTTCTACAGAGAAACCTCATTTAAAGCACTTTTATGTGAGATTACTTGACCATAGACACAGACCAGTATATTAGGAGCTCCTTCTCATCCTTGCCACCTCAAACTTGGCTGTAATCGGTGCACATTGATGGTCAAGATTCCAACAGAAACAAATAATTTGCCAAAACCAAATATGAGACCATAAGGCTGTCAAACCAGACTCACTACTTTCCAGTTATGCTTTGAGATTCTATCATTAAAAACTGCAAATTGGGTGTGAGACAAGAGGCTAGAAAGTCTATCATACTTTGTGAACATGCTCAACAGAAATAAGGTATTGTTAGAAAGTGTTTTCTTCCACCTGTCATTTTTTTTTTTTTTTTTGCCTGGCACCAAGACAAGCCTCTTATCACTAAAATGTCTTGACCGTTCTCAAGGGAGCTGTTAAGTGTGTCCTCTGGCTTCCTCTACCACTCAGGTCACAGTGCCATTCCAGGATAGTTTCAGGAGGAAAGGAGTCATAGTCACATACTTAGAGTTGTTGGGATTGAACATCTTAGAAGGAAGTAAAAGCTTGGGAGCAGCGGACACTAATCAGAGCAAAGATGTGATTCACAAAGCAAACGTCTTTTGATGGCATGCAGTCAATTGAAGCCCATCAAATGTTCTTTAATGAAAAATCAATGTGCAGAAAAACTTGTGCTTCTACATGAGTTACAGCCTCACATCCTCATTTAACGGCGAACCTTTTCGAGCACTGACTAAGCGGATAAAACTGTACATCAGGTATTTCCCCCACATTTTTTGGGCCAAGTAAGAGCATGGTGATTAATTAGATCTTAATGCATTGTCTTCCATCTGGCAGGGTTACTAATGTCCCCAGGATAAATGGCTGTTCAAACTGCTGCGATTTTATCAACAGCAAGGTTCCTCTTGCCATTAAAAGTGTAATAATTTGGGTTCAACTGAGCAGTTTTTGGTGATAATTTCAATGATTTGCTTATTAACGCATGCATTAGCTCCACTTCTCCCAAAACCTTTTGAGCGGGAAGCTGTTGGCCCGTGAGTCTTCCTAAATTAGAGCTCAATCAGTTTAGAAAGCATGCATTTAAGGAGAAACAAAAGAAATTCGTACAATTACAGTTCTCAGAAACGGAGGCACCCAGTGCAGCAAAAAAGGGTCTTGTGTTGACGAAGCATGGCTCATTACCTTAGCTTAGATGGAAGCTGTAAATGTGGAATGGAAAGCTATTAAAGTCAGTGGAAACATTACACTAATCATCTTGCATGAGTTCAATTTGGTATTTTTTTTTATTCTGCCTGAATGTTTTAGTTGAGGATACATGTGAACACAAACTAGAAATATGCATGTTTGCTTCTTTTTAAGTCCATCCTGACACATACAGGGTACTGATAAAATCCTGTGAAACTCTTTGGGTACATCTAAATTTGAATATTGTGTAAAATTGCAATATTTCTTGCCAGTCACTCAAAGAGAAACTCATTTATATTAGTTGCCAAGTATAACTTCATTCTCTAAATTTAAGGACAATATTTTTTTTTCTTATAGAAAGCAATTCTGTTAAATTTTAAAATTCAGAGAGCACATCCAGCAGAAAGCACAATGCGTCCAATGTGAGAAATTGTGATTTAGTTTCAGCACACATAATTCTGCTCCAACCACTATTTGTTTGGCCTCGGGTTTATGCTGTTTTAATTTATAGAACTTCCTGTGTAAACTCACTTGTATGTCTTCTCTTCAGTTTGATGAACATTGACAGATGACAGCGGGGAATGTGAACAGGGGATTATAGACAAACAAACGTGTTGGGAGGAGAGGGATGAAAAGTAAGAGATGGACAGGAAGTTTAAATATGAGAAATAAATGCGTCACTCTGTTGAATGATAACTTTTGAGTTCATTTGGCCTCGTAAAAAAACATCAAAACTATTTCTTGTTCTTTATGTTGTTTCTGAGGGGAGCAGAATGGAAATCTACTTTCCATGCACTTATTAAGCACCCTATTAAAACAGCATACTATTAATTATCTAGCATTTGATTTTCTACCCTGAAGAAAATGTTCCCATTAGTATGTGCTTAGCATCCTTTGAGGGATGCAGTTCAACAGACTTACTAGGCTTATTGTATGAAGCACAATTTGCATGTAAGAAAATGATAAAACATGAAAAGTTTAAAATGTTTTCTAACAGATAAATGAAATAAATGCAGATATTTTAAACTCCCACTCAATTAAGTTGACAAAATGAAACGGCAACAATCTAAGATCCAAATCTGCCAAACAGCAAATTGCATTAACATCAAAGCCGGAAGAGCAGTTTTGCATGTTAAATCTGAGAATTTGTAGTATTATCCTCTCTAGGGTTTAAAATCTAAAAAGTGCAGGTTGTGTGATACACATGAAAACAATTTTCTGGATTGTCCACATGTCTAACCTGGTAAACCCCAGCCTCTTGTACTATGCTTTCCTTCCTGGAGGCGTGGACTGTGTTGAGGTTTTAACACAGTCAATTGCTAACATTTGCCCATGACGTGTGCTGTACGCAAACGTCCTCTACTGCTATGAGAGTACAGCCAATCCAAATGAGGAGGCTGTTGATGTTAATTTAATATTTGGAAGCATGGCCAAAATGGACTGAACGGCTTTGTTGACTTCCTACGCTGCCATTGCTCAGACTACAGGCAGACTACAATTCAAAAACGGTGCAGAAAATTGACGTCATCATTCACAATTGGCCCAGTCAAAAATTTACCAGAGAGAATTCGAGTCAATGGGAGAAATCTTAAGGTTGCAAGTCTAAATCAAATTAAGTCTTTGTTTAGACGTGACACGAGACTAAAGTGCAGACTCGAGTCTCTGTCTCTTTTTTTTTTTTTTTTTTGTGGGTTATCTCACAAGTCATTTATGCATAAATTTTAACTCCTTTAAAGCCCAGAAATTCTGCTTAGCATCTCTCACATTTACATAAATATGAGCCTATTAAATACTATAGGCAAAGTGTTGTCAGCCAGAAATACAAAGTAAAACAGCTGTTCTTAAATATGCAATAACAATTTTAATTTGAGAAAAGCAGATCTTTTGCATTCAGTTGAATTATAAAATTTCCGTAGTGCCATATTTTTAGAGTATGTTTGCATTCCAGCATTACAACTAAAGCAGTACATTAGCAAAATATAATGATGAAAGTTAAAGGATTTAAATCATACGCTTCCACAGATCAAAAGTTATTCATCAAACAGCCTAAAAAAATATGTCCAAAGGACCAAAGACTGTCACTTGTTTGCAACTTCGTAAAAACAAACTTCAATGAGTTTGAAATACCAAAAAAAAAAGAGAGAAGAAAATCAAAGAGAAAAAGTAATAAAAATGCCATATTTCCATGTAACTAAGCCCCATACTTTTGAAGTCGTTCATATTCGTCTTTGCTTTAAGGAAATACCCAGAACTTTAGAAAAACATGCTGGAGTTGGAGTGTCTAGGGAGGCAAGGCAAGAAAGTAGCCTGGCTTTGATTTAGCGTTGCCTGCTTCGCTGTGTCTGTGAATATTGAATCAATGGGGCACCATACCACAGAAAAACCAATATGTAATTTCCCCCCAGACACTTGGTGGGCCTTTGCCTCTTTGCACCCAGGAGAGAACAGCGCTCTTGTAATAGCCGTCATTCAATTGAAAACTACAAGTGTGGCAACAATGCTGCTTTCTTACAGAAACACTATACCCACTGATGGTTTATTCAAAGTATTTGTTTTCTCTGCCAGAGACTCTTTGTACAGTAGCTGCAAGGAAAAAACTGCCAGGGTTGACATAAACCGTGGCATACGACACAGTGAGGGGTATGGTTAAACAATGTAGACGCTTATTTTTAGCTCTCATATATTCAGGATTCCAAGCAAAGCTCAGAGAATGGGGGCAAACTGGGTTGAACGCCACATGTGTCAGGTCTGAACAGCAAGGCTGAAAATTTGAATAAGAGACAATGAAGCAGAGCATCAAAGAGGACAAATCGGCCATGTCCAAAGCACAGGTGCAATGATCTAAAATGAAACGGCTTCACTTATGTAACCTGGCTACTGAAACGGTGTAGCAAAGCATAAAAACTACTGATGGACTCATTCCTGACTGGAAAAAGAGATCATCTAAAAACATTTGTGAGACACACAGGAGGTCATTAATAGTAATTGTAAACCTTTGTCGTACCTACTTTCAGAAGCTTTAAATCTGTACTTTGTCAAACTAAAATGTTACAGACTATTGACATGTTGGTTGTGTTTTTGGTTTCTGTTATAATTTAGTTGTTGTAGAGCTTTTACTAAAATTTAAATAGATTGGTTACACATTAAAAAGAACTTGATTTCCTCATTGTTTTTATGATAGTTTTCTTTTAATTTGTAAAGACAAAAATTAACCAAAATGTATTTTATTTAATCACCAGGTTTGCTTTTCTCATTTTAAATACACTCTACTTGCTAAATTAAAAGTTCAGCTTGATTGCCAAATTCTCTACAGGACTTAAGTCAAGAAAGCTTAAATTTATTTTGGAAGATTTTCACCAAGATTATACAGAACAAGCTCCCGACTAGTAACTTGTTGATACCTAGTTGTTGGGACGCACTTCATGATCAGATGTGGTGACAATAGAAAATATTACATATATATATAAATGACTACAAGTTATCTTCTCAGTTATCTGATATTCTTGTTGCTCATTCCAACATTATGCAGATCTACAGTGTAGTGTTGGGTTGTCCTACAGAAGTATATTTTGAGAATCTGCTCATCTGCAATAATAGCGAAAAATTGACAACTTTCTGCAGAAGATGATAATATTTACTTGGATTAAATTAGATGTATTTTTGAGATTAAGTGATGGATTGTGTCAACAAACCAGGATTCTACTTTAACAGTATTTTCCACTCATGGACGACTTTGGCCGAAAATATAGCAATTGTACATTTACCACCTTATTTAACATGATTCAGTATAATAAGGGTGGTGGGTGGGATGAGGGAGATGTAAAGTGTGAGGTTGTGCATGTCTTGCTGGTAATTAACAGGATTTGTTTTTATCAAATTGATTGTTTTTATTTTATTCGTGTGTAGTGATAAATGAGTATACTGGACTCTTCATTGTATGTGTTTCTATATGATAGAAGTGTGCATTCGACAGCAGAAGTACTGAAGGAGAGATGAGTCTGCCTTGCATCTGCTGTACATGCCAGAGGAGGTGTGTTGCTCCATTCTGGCCTTTGGCAATTGGCAGTTATGCACAATATTGTGCGGGACAGTTGGGTTTAATTTGATTCTCTGCAGCTGCAATAACTAATATGTGCCACAGGGCTTGTTCACCACTTTAAAATAAGAGAGAAATTAGTCTTTTTTTAAACTGTCTTGCATCCATTCATTTCCCAAATTTAGTGTGCAGTCCCTCAAACCACGAATAAATGGAGATATGGCTTGTAAATGACAGTAGTCTCCAGCCAACAGATATATCATGCAGTGGGATTGGCCAGTATATTCACAGTATAATGAATTGAATGTCAAAACATAATATCTGTGCCCAGATCTACATCAGTTCTTGATAAATGAGCCTCAACGGGTTGTGATCACTAGTATCTTTAACTGATGCATCATTTAGCACCGGGATTACAATCAATCAGGGAAATGAACATTTTTCCTGGGTAACTGAAAATCAAATACTTTTATCATTCTATCACATGCAAATCTTTTCAGGATTTTTAGTTTTTTTTTTTTTTTCTCTCTTTCTTGGTTAAAATCAAACCGCTATGCAAATTGCAGACTGTTAATGCCTGTGTGAGAAAGTGTGGAAAATCAGCAGAAGACCAAACATTTATTTCTCCCACTGTAGCAAGATTTTTAATCAGCAAAATGCAAAAGATAGAAAATATCCTATTTTCAAATGTTTAATTTACTTTGACAGTACTTGGGTATTGCATTCTCGCAGTGATAAGCCTGCAGATTTTGCCTTCCCCGTTTGTAACCATCAAACGTGTGTGGATGAAGAATGTGCATCTACCATGTACAAAGAAATCTCTCGTAGCCTGCCGCATCTTGTTTCCATGCTAAACATTTGGGGATAATTCAAGGCTTTGCTCCATGCTGTCATTAACCGCACACACGGTTATGGTTCCATGTTTTCAGTGAGTGACTTTGTGCACTCACTGTGGCCACTTAACTCCGAGCTCATCCCTTCGCCTGAGCAGGGAGAAGCAGATGATGAAAGATGACCTAGATTGTTTCTTTGGCGTCGGGCTGTGTGCATCTCGGTGTGTGAGCGTGTACTTGTGTAACAGGAAAACAAGGTGGCATATTTGGGGAAACTAAGGGAGCCTTGTTCCCTCTGGTCCTCATAAACAAAAGGCAATGAGACTGCAATTCTCCACAGGCTGGAATTAAAAGCTTCCAACCACTTGCGTAGAACTCATCTTTAGATGGGCACTTTAATGTCTCGCTGTGGCAAGCTCTGCCAGATGCTCTTGGCAGCTCCTCCACGTATCATGCATCTAGTCACGATTATAAGGGAAGCATCATTTAGCTAACTTTTCCTTTTTCTGGCACCCAAAATTCAAATGGAATAGCCGGGAACTTGCAAAAAGGCACGACAAATACCTGACCATTACTATCAAATTTCTTAAAAGATTCTCATCCCCGCTCTCTGCTTTTAATCATTTGAAACAAATCTGCCTTTGAATTTAAAGGATTCTCCTTACTGGTACACATCAAATGGGACAATTAAAGTGAAGTGCAAGGCAACAGCTAATTAGTGGTTCAAAAGAAGGTTGGTAACAGAAGCAAAGTCAAGACGTTGCTTTAAATTACCCATCTATGGTATTTACAAATGTAAAATTGGGACATTGTGCTAATGAGGACTTAATGAGGGCTATTATACTAATCAGAGCACACATTCAACAGTGCTACAGAGTTATCATGCTTCAAGTGTGGAAACGGTTTCTGTATCACCACTGTTTGCAAAGCCTTGCATAATGATGTGATTTATTTGTAAATGATTTTTTTTTTTACATCTTTCCACATGAAAGTAAACAATTTATAGGGATCTACCAAAGTTTTTATACCCTATGAGATTCTCAGTCATCCCAGGGAGCTCCTATCTTAGCCATAAAAAATTTGGCCAAAGAGTCCTAGCATAATAGTGATTCAGCCAGCTGCTGAAAGCAACTCTAATCAAAAAGTTTACAGAAATTAATCTTGGTGAGGTGTGGTTGATATGGTTGCTAGGTGTGTTGCTGTCTTCTAGAGACTGTGACTGGTTCTTCTTCTACCTTTTCTACCTCTTGTTTAACATTACAGTATATTCAAGAGTTAGTGGCACAGCCAACATTCAGAAATACATTTTACTGTAAATATATGTCTAAAAGTGAAGTTAAGAGGGAAAAAAAAATCAGTTTCTAGACATGCAAAGCTATTATAGACCTTTCCCAGAAGGCTTCAACTGTGAGTGCTGCAAAAGGCGGTACTACCAAATTCATTTAAAGAGCTGAATACAAATGTACACCACAGAGTTATAGATTTCTGTTTCAAGATATCTTCGAAAACTATGCATCCTGTCACTTATGCACTATGTTGCGTCAGTCTATCACAGAAAGCCCTGTTAAAATACACTGAAGTTTGTGACAGTACCATATCAGAATGTGAAAGAGTTACATTTGCAAGGCACTGTATATTTCTTGCATTGGAGAGATGCTCCTGTTGATGACAGCAGACATCTCAGAGTCACGACTGCAGCTCCTGCGTATGGCTTTCTTTTCCAGCGCTGCGGAGCCAAATGGCTGTATGATGGGCTAAGAGAGTGCCCTTAAATAGAGTATGTGCCTGTGAGGCTTTCTCAGCCAAGCAGACAGCTTCTGTTCCACGCCATCGACATTCACAAGCATAATTAAAACTTCCTCTACTGGCGGACGCAGAGGGCTAATTGATCTCAGACGGAGGAGGCAGTATAAGGGACACACGCTCACAAACACGCTGTTTTCTTTTTTTTTTTTACTCTTAAGTGATCGTATACTCTTGAGTGCCTTTATGCACAAGCAGAATTTGCATAACTTACTGCACGTAGGCAGAGCCCTCTTTGATTTGTAATTAATCAATCAATTGATTAAACCTTCAACTTGACAAGATAAAAAGGCCAATTTGCATCTGCAGTAGCTTGTAATGCTGTAAAATGCTTTAATGGTCCAAGTTTTGTCAATTATGTCGATCATATTCAGGAATCCACATTTTATCCTGCTCATGTGACACATCTTGTGCTTGTAAAGCGGAGTCCATGGGCTGATGTTTAAAACGAAATGTTTTGTGTTTTCTCCTTTTAGTAAGCAAGAGAAGATTTTCAGCTGGAGGGAACTAAAGAAGACATTTTCTTTTCAGTCTTGAGCAATATGTCAACAGGTGCTTACGTTTAGCGAGGCACACTCCAAACAGCACCAACTTTTGTTGTAAATATTTGTCTGGAATTGGACTCATCATTCAGGAATCACAGGAAATTTGAAAGGAATGATTTTATGCTCCACTTTTTGTAGACACCGACTTGCACACACAGGGCAGATATACTAGAGCATATACTGGTCAAGTGAGCAGAAATATATGGAACATGGAAATTCTGCTTCAGGAATACCTCAATTCTCTTCCATTGAGGCATTCCTCAATGGAAGAGGATAGTTATTTATAACTATCTGCAGTAGGACTGCCAGTGGAGAGAGATGGGAAGAAAAGACGGAGTAAGCATTGTAAGGGAACCTCTTACATGGCAAACAATTGATCGAACAGCTCAGGTACAAAATGTGAGCTTAGTATTTGCCTTCCTTGCCTTTTTGAAGAAATGCTGAGTACTTTATATTTGTCTACAATCACAGCAGGAGGACAGCATTTGAGTTACCATTTTCTCATTTCACATCTAGAGTACGCTGCACACTTAAGGTGCATTCACAATTACCTTGTTTAGTCCACTTTAATCAAACCGCCTAGAATATCCAGTTTCTTTGGAGAGATGTGAATGCACAATTGAACTCTGATGTGCACCAAACAGTAAAACTCTGGTCCGCCTAAAAACCCAGGTATCGGCTTGCTTGAAGTTAAATCTGGTGCAGTTTGGATACATATGTGAATGCCAAGCGGACCGGAGACCGTTCCAAAAGCATGAAGCGGATCATGGCGCAGGGCAAATCTGGTTAACCAAAAGAAACGCACAAGTCTAGCACCAATGGGTGAAAAGGTTTGTGGTTTTGATAAGACAAAAGATATACCTTACAACAACTAAAATCTGTCACTACTCCATTTCTGTTAACATTTCATGAAGAAGGAGTCCTTCAGAATAGAGGGGGTTTTAGATTGGAAGTGATCTCCATGTTTACTGATTTAAAAATTTGAATGGCCTAGGATGAGATTGAAGGAACAACCAGATACCCGATGAGAAGTACACGACCAAAAGTCTCTGCAGTAACACTCAAAGAGTATCACACAAAAAGAATGCAAAACTTTGATGTTGCAGGGTTGCAAATCTGATGCAGGTATTTCACACCAAGGGTTGGCAAGTAAATATAAAATGTTGCACAACTACTTTCATAGATGTTTGACAGATCTGGCTGTTTTAAGTGTGTAGAGCATAAGTAAGGATGAAAGCCTTAATGTTGGGTTAGGTTTGAACTCTAGATACCCTGGATAAAAATCAGGCTCAGTTGAATGTGAAAGAAAAACTCAAAAGCAATTAGTATTCCTGAACCACTCTTATGAAGGATTTACAGGATATATCTATTTTTTAAATGAAAGAAGAAAGTTCCATCCATTTGCTTATCTCCTAAACTGCATGTGATTTACAGCTCTATTGACAAATTTTTGATTGGATCAAAATTTCAAATTTGAATTAAATGCATAAACTTAATAAAGCGGACATGTGACTTTTGTCATTCTCTCAAAAAAAAAAAAATCAACAGGCAACGTCTTCTTTTATGAATGTCTTGGTGTACGTTGTACATAAACAAGTCACTAATCGCATAGCACGGACAGCTAGGATGGTTTCAATTTCCATTTGATATACTTGTAAAGTTGTAAATTTCTTTGTAGAAAATTTGTAGAAGTCTGATTTTGACTCCTACTGTCTAATTGTGATCTTTCAGCGTATAACAGTAGATTCTCCACGCATTTGTTATCTTACAGTGGTGAAACATGGCTATTTGTGACAAAAGACATACTGGTGAAAAGATTTAAGAAGCGTAGCGTAATGTGCATCCATCTTTTGAAAATATGGTCATAAAAATAATGTCCCCTACGCAACCGAACTGTCTTCAGGTTACTGCTGCCATTACAGCACGAGCAAACTCTGCAGAGCCATTATGTTATAAAGCAATGATAAACAACACAAGTGGAGTGCCTTTAAAAACATCCTGGATGTCTTGTTTATGCTTCAAGTACACCTTTAAAGCTCTACGAAAATGCTCAGAGCATACGTATACCTTACAGCAGCACTTTCCTTGAAGGTATTTATTTTGGTTACGGGAGATATTTTATATTTACATCATTTAGTGGACACTTTTATCGAAGTCATGACACACAAATCTGTATAATGGACAACATGATGGAGGTTATGCTTCAGGGCATATTGCTACATGGTGGAAATGAGAGGTTAATCCTTCAGTATTGACCAATCTACTGCCACTCTCAGAGTTACAGGAGTCCAAAGAGTTCATATAAACATGTAGTTGTTTACTATGGGCAGCAAAAATAGTCTGTTATTGATAAAGTTTAAGTGTCAGATGCTTGCTCTATATATTCTTTTCCTCTAGTTGAGCTTTAAAATTATCAACATAGCAATGCCTTTTCAATGAAAATAAAACACCCTTATGCATACCTTCCAAATGTCAGAATTTACAACTCAGAAATGTACAAATGTTTCTGCAAACCCGACGTCAAACCCAACTTCTTGCACAGTTTTGATCGCTGCAATAAGCTCTTTACCACTGTTATTGTAATTTGTATTAAATAAGTGACAAACACATAGTGGCTGGCCTTGCACCTTTTCAAAAGAATTACCTAAATAAATGAAGTTTTGAACCAGATTTAGTAAGAGGAATTCTTCATGAGAAATATAGGCAATTGGTACGCTTGACTATGAACCGTCCATAGACAGCATAGACAGTATTTAAGACACCGGTCTTAAATACTGTATAGAAATGATTAAGCACACAATTTTATTTACGCCCTATGCTGTTACTTGGCCCTTCAGAACAATGACCTGTCCATCTATTCCTTCAGTTTGAAATCCTATTTATTATCCCATGAATTCATTTATCCTCCTTCAATTTAGCTGACTTATCCAATCATTTATTCATTCAATTCATCCATCAATGCCTCTTATATCAATACGCTCCGTCCATCTATCAATGGACATTAAGGGAAAATATTTCTGTATCCTTTAAGTCAAAACATGTTAAAGTTGATTTTTTTCTAACTATGTTGAATAGAGGAACATCAAATTTACATGTGATGATAAAGATGAAACTGATGTAAATTAAGTTCTACATCATATTCATGAAAAAAATTAATCATTCCTACCTAATTGAGAAAATTCAGACTTTACACAACTACAACTGACAAAATAAAAATGATATAAAAATAAAAGGATTTGTCTTTCCCCCATTTCTTTATTGTGCAATTCTGAATGGGCAATCAAGACATTGTTCTTTGAAGTTGGGGGTCTCCTGAGCTTTTATCCATCTGAGCGTGTTCCTCTGCGTGCACATCGGGCTGCTAACCTACGCCACCGCTGCCCACACAGTTAGAGGCTGTCAGAAATACACTCGTCAAGATTGCTCATCGCTTCCTCTCCGCAACACTCAACAACTCAGTGATGCTAACAAAGTTATGGCTTTGCTCGCTCTATTTCTGTGTCTCTCATCCATGTATTCATTGGCTGGCAAGCAGAAAATGTTTTTACCCACAGAAATCAATATGAAAACTGTACAACAAACATTACCACAGTGCTGGGAACACTAATCAAATATGTAGTGAGTGAATGTGACCAAGAGAGTCTCAAGCACGACTAAGCCAATGTTCTTCATATTTTACTTTTTTGTTATGGTTTTTGGTGTAGTTTCATTTTTACCCGGCAAAGCCACAGCTAATGGTCTGCTCAGGCATTTGGAGGGACAACGTGCCACTTTTCAGTGGTGGGTTTTGTCTCTCGTCTGGAGACTCTGCGCTTTGCTTGCTAAAGCTTCTGTGACCTTTAAACATCATTAACATTATATTGGGCTCTGTTGTACCTGCACAAGTAACAGCTAGCAGCACTACCACACACCTTAGCACTCTCCAAAAGAGATGGGACACACACGCACGCACACCCGTGCAGATCCACAAATCCCTTTCTCAGCGAGGGGCCAAATCAATACAAAATACACCACCCCAGTTCTATTTGCATGGCTTTGATCTCAGTCTCAGGCTCTCTGGAGAGCCTTTAATGCTTGGACACATGCATGCACACACGCAAACAACATGCATAAAAATTATGGAAGCACACAGAATGCTGAGGGCACAGAGGCGCACTCATGAAACCTGCATTATTATTGCTAGGCATTAACAGGGGCTGCTTTTATTCCCCATTGTCATTACAAAGCAGATTGTTCTGAATTAAAATCAGCCAGTCGGTGACGTTAAAGATGTCTCTGTGTAGCATGGGCTGTGCTTTATAGGAAACAGTTGGAGGGGTTTAAACAATATGTGCATGTTTGTGGTTGTGAATGTGTGGATGTATGCCTTGGTGGAAAATAAGAAGTGTAAACAGCAAAGCTAACAGGACCTCAGGGTCTTTCTGAAAGCTGTACCTTGACATTAATAAAACATTTGCACATGACTTTCAAGCTTATGAATATTCAAAAATATTCATGAACATTAATAAAAAAACACCTAAGAGAGAGTTAGTGGGGCTGAGTTATTGAACAAAAGTAGCTTGGACAAAGTAAAAGCAAGAAACCTTTTTGTTTGCATGGCTTCTGCTGACCCATTTCTTCTTCCACCTTAACAGTTTCTGCCCTTTAACTTCAAATTGCACACTTGTGTCACTGACAGAGGTAAAAATGAGTGGGAGGAATTTTAAAAGATATGCACCTGGAATGCAAATACATGGCATCAAGAACTTTCCAAAGCTTCAGAGATTCTTTATCTACTGGTTAAATAAACCTATGGCCTCCTCATGTTATAATTATTAAAATAGTTTCTTTCCCTCCTCTTCCAGTTATAGCCAACACTTCTAGTGAGCAGCTTTTACTATTGGTGGTCAATGTTTTAGAAAATCTGCCTGTGTGTTTTAGCAAACTAGGAATAAAACGTATATTATGTCAAACACTAGACTCCTAGTGAGGCATCCTGGTTTAAGCAAAGAAACAGAAAGATTTAAAATTTTCTTAGGACAAGTTAAAGTCTGGGTCCAGATTAGGTACGCCTTTCACCAAATATATGCCCGAACATTGAACCTACATTCTTTTGATATTTATAAATTTACCATATTTTTTTTACTCTTGTACTTAGAATACTGTGCAGAAATATAAAAGTGCACTTATATTTCTGCACACTTATACAGAAATATAAGTATGCAGGTGTAAAAATTTACCTTTGTGGGGATATGCAGCATATGTTGCTCTAAAATATTCTTCTATCACTGAAGATTCAGTACTGACAATTCTCTGTATACCACTGAACTATCAAGGTTTAGAAATATGAATTTTGGGCTTGCCATCTATCTTTTATAGTTTCCCCCAATTGATCCGAGCAGTATAATGCACTGTAATGACTTATTAAAATCACTTAATTTTCTTATACTGTTCTAGGTACTTTTGAAATTGAGTATTTAAAACATTGAATATCCTGGCTTTACAGTTTCTACTGTGGAACAAAGAAAAGCGAAAGGAAATTTCTTCATGAATCCAGTTCTTTTTTAGACATTTTCCCCACATCCTCCCAATTTTCACTATTATTTTATCTTTTACAGCTTAGACAGTAAACTAAAAATACAGCATCATTTTTGGCTGTAGTGGTGAAATAGAACATCATAATCAGTGCTGTCAATACCCGCCATCATGGCATTTCTTTTATATCGAGCTTCTCTTCATAACTCTGGGAGACTTTTGGTTTTCTGATCATTTTGACCTTTCACAACATTCAAACACCGTTTCACCCGCGATTAGTGGCAAAGCGGGGGTTATTAAAAGTGTTATCAGCGTTCACACAGGCTGAGCACATCCAGTGAGGTAGGAAATAATAATTGTTACTGGGATTTATCTTCATTTTCCTCATTTCCTGCTCTGTCTGACTGGAGGGGGCGTGAAGAAGCGGGTGTGACGTTAATTTCTGGGGGAAAACTGAGATGACAAAAAGCGGCACCAGTGGGCGGCTGCATGCGAAGGAGCACGCTTGCCTGTTCTCTTAAAATACAATCAAGCTAAATTTCTTTGGATGGCATTTATTTTGTCATATTTCTTGGGGGCAGATTTTGAGGACATATGGGCGCTGCAGACTGGAAATGTTAAGATGATGTGACATGGTATTTGAAGAAGCTCTGTGTGGGACCCTATGAAGTTACCGAAATGTTTGCTCAAGGTCACAGGGATGACTCGGTGTTGTCTGCAGCGAGTCTTTCATATGACTCGCTGCTTATGCTAATCAGCTTTTGAGTACTTTGAGTTTCAAAAAGGAAAAAAAAAACACCTGCCTTCTCACTACTTAAAGATTCTGCTCACTCAAATCAGAAATACATGCAATCTTGGTTTCATGTGCTCCGGTCAACCATAAACACAATGATTCTGACAGTCATGAACTTTAAATAAAAAGCAGATGCAAAACTTTATTACACTAGCTGTGTAATCTACCCCAGCTGCTTTTATATGTCAGCAATAAGAGTGTGAGTTCTCTACAACTAATGTCCTGAGCCACATAGAAAGGAATTTTTAATTTGAATCTGCCATGTTTTGCTTAATTATTTCTAAAGTCTTGCAAGTTCTTCCTCTTTCACATTTCTTTAAGCCTTATGTTCTATAAAAAACTGCGTGTCAATACAATCAAGTTTCCTGTGATTTTCTGCACCCACACACAAACTGAAAGTCTTGGCCTGTGATCATTTTAAACAGCTTGATGTTTAGCATCTGAGCTGTAACCCAATTTAATTTTCTAAGATTAGACACTGATAATAGTGGCAGAGTCTTTTCAATATGCGTCAAAGAACAAAATGTGTTATGTGAATGTGTTTTATGAAATCAGGGCTCATGTATTTCAGTTTTGGATATAGTTTTAGACCGAAGCTCTTTTTATATTTAAACAGTCTGCAAATGTATCAAATTTGTGCTTGATGTGAAAGATGCAGTTTCACCATAAAGCAACACAAGCTTCTCACTACAGTTCCTTCTGAATACCTTGTAAATTTGGGATTCTTCAAATTTTCTTGGAACATCAGAAGATGACTAGTGGTGTAGTTTAACTAACCTGTATCTAAAGAGTGTAAGTGGGGAGGAGTGGGAGACGGACAGGTGGACTTGGTCCTCGTCTGCCTTAACGCGAATGCTGCTCTTGACTTACCGATTCACCCACATTTCAGTTGTCACATTTGGTCTTGAGAGGGGGATCGTGAGTTTCTCCTGGAGGTTGACTTTAGAGATCGAATGATGGAGGTTCTCACTTTGGGGGGAGCACAGCAGAAGCTGTCGCTCTTTTACATGTAAAAAACAGTAGTGGACCTAAAACAAAGCCTTGTGAAACCCCACATCAGTGCCAAAAAAACAAAACAAACAAAAAAACACATTATGACACAATTAGATCTAAAACCCTGACACTCTGGGAAAACAATAAACTTGCAAAGTTCATACTTTTTTTTTTTTCCATATTTGTTTAAATCTCTTTGAAATTACGCTACACTTTCACATATAAGATATAATTCACAAGTCAATATTTTTAAGGAAGCAGTACTAAAATAATTCAAACTTTGTATTCCAAACGCCATTGCTATCAAATTGTAGACAAAAAGTTATCAGCTCCTAATTTTCCCCTCTTGATGTATTGCGACAAGCTTAGATGGGAATAACAAATAGGCAGTTAGAGTTAGGTGACCACAGGTGGTGCCAGACCAGAAATGATTTATGTTGTCAGAGTCTAAGAATTCTGAAAGTCTTTTCTACCATCAGTGGGAAAACTGTGTGGAAATAGAAATATCAGTTGCAGTGTCTGTAATGCATGTAAATAGCTTAATAAAATTATACTGATCATTATAATTAGTGCGAAAATGTAGTCGCTAAGTTGTGTACATCTGGAGAGGCTAATATACACGCCATCAGGTGTACACACACATGCATGCTGCATTTTTTTTTCTCTCTTTATTTGGTAGAGGACGCACATCACCGGATTGCACAGCTGTCCTCTGCCGCACTAGTAAATTGATGCTAATGCAATTACCTCTGTTGCCTTCAACTCAGCTCTACTCCAGATTCATCCAGGGTGAGAGGAGTTGTGCACGTGAGTGTTTGTGTGTATATCTGTGTAAAGTTGGGGAGGGGCGGGCAATAGAGAGACGTCCGGATTTAATTAGGAGAAAAACATTAGCTGGAAATGGGTTCGAAATGCAGCTAAACTGCCTATATTTCAGCAGCGGGCCGTACATTTTCACAGACATGAATATTGCAACAGCAATACGTGGCCCTGCATAAATAATCAAAGTGGTCTAAAGTCTTGGAGTTGTGTAAATACTGCATAAACAGCAGCAGGTGGATATATAGTGACACATATTCACCTGGTGTCAGCTAACTAAATATTATATAGGGGAACAGCATGGGAATGTGTGTGATTTTAGCTTACTAGAAACTTTTGCCCCTAGCTTAAATAGATTCTTTCTTCACTAGCAGGAGAAAAAAAAAAAAAAAATCTTTATGGGAACTAGATGTTGTGTGTTTATCATATAGAAATCTGTAATTTCAACATGTTGAGGCTGTGAAATGCTTGCTATGACTGAAAGCAACAGATTTAGGATTGCTGAGAGGACACAAACACGCCTTTAAGACTGCTTGCATGTAATGAAACAAGGGGCAAAGATTACATCTTTAGCTCTGCACAAGGACAGATTTTAAGTGCAGCTATTTATCTCCAGTTTGATGGCCTCAACCATTACAGAGAGGAATTAAATTTTATGATAATGTGGTCCACTTTTGTTTTTGCGGTTTATTTGATGCAGTGTAGATCTCCTACATCTATTCAATGATGCTTCATAATGTGATTTGAAGCGAAGGATGTCATGGAGTAAATACAAGATGCCAAACTATCTGGGTGCTTACAATCTTTTGGTAAGCACCCAGAGTCTTTACTCTTCTGCCCGTTTTAGACAGTCAGCTGAAATTTATGACTTAGGTTAAAATGACTTTTTAGTTCTGCCAAAAATACCTTCTTTAAAATAGTAATTTCTCAAATCATTTCCTCTTTATTGAAATGGTTCAGAAATCATTGTGAGGTTTAATGTTGAATGTTTATTTTGTAAAAACAGTAATTGTACAACTTTTGTCTTGCATTTTTAATATTTAAAATACCTTGCAGGTGTGAAATTACAAATACCAGACATTTTTTTTAGTTGAGATAAAATATTGTGGATAAAGCTGTGATGAAATGCAAATGTCATGCTTATAGATGATTTAAAAGGATGACTGCCTCCCAAAGATTTGCACGTTTGTTTTTTTGGTCCACAAACATTTTACATAAAAATCTTGAAAACATTAAAAATATGTGAGACGGAGCTTTGTAATATTTTGGCCTTCAGTGGTTTTCGCAAAGAAACTATCACATCAGTGCCTGTTTCCTAATCTTTTGTTGACTCATAAACACTGACATTATCTGAAGCAAGTGAGATCTGCCGTTACTAGATGATGCTTTGGATTCATGTGGAGCTCCTGGATAAGTCGCCGGCAGCGTTGGGATACCAGCCCCCTTAGTCATTGAAGTTATAATTTGAAAATTGATTTTCCTATTTGCTGAGATCGTCTTTGTCTGATTTTTGAAACTTGTTTGATTTGAAACATTTATGTGCGAGACAAATGCAAAAAGAGAATTCTTCAAAATGGCAAATATGTTCTGCTTTATATATGTAAGCTGCTAGTTTCCATGCAGTTTATAAGATAAAAAACACATTTTATAAACATTAAATACAATCAATCAATATTTATTGATTATCTAAATAAACATGAATAGTAAAGTATAAGAAAGCAGTTCTTCTTTAAGAGTGCATTTGCTAATGTAGTGAAAGGAGTAATTCAGGCCTCTAATTGAACTATTGCTACTGTTAGTTATGCGTGATACAATTTTACATCTTTATAATTATTTGCTTCCTAATACAACTTTAGCCCAAAGAGGATAAAGCTCCAGCTCATCAGCAGATCACCTACGTTAAGTTTCTTTATTACAAGTCCTTGTCAACCAAAACAAAACCATTTGTGGCTCATCTTGGTGCAATGCCAAAATGTGAAAATAAAGTTTGAATTGAGCCGTCTTCACACTCCCCTCCTTCGATTTCAGAAAGTGGGGCATCTGTCGAGGTGATGTGTTTATAGAGGAGCAGCGTGTCTGATTAAACCTGATGGCACTCTGTCAGGCACACACTCTGTCCTGAGCAAGATTTTTAATTAGTTTACGATAAGAGACCTTTTCTCTTCAGTCCCTCTGGTTTTGGAGCTACATCACATTCACTGCCTTTAAAAAAAAGAGGCATGCACACTTTGGGACGATGCCCAGCCTTCTTGTAGAAGAGTTTTTCAAGGCACAAAGAGTAAAAGTAAAACCCAGCTGCAGAGCGTGATTAATCCATTTTGTTGCTGCTGTAAGCCATGGACACTCCTGAGCAGGTTTCATCGCTTTATCTTCCTCGCTATCAAGAGACACACTAATCCTGACAACAGATGCAGTCTCTCATTTACTCGCTGCCATTCATACGTGATAACAGGCCAGCTAGCAACTATGATAAGCTTATGACTTGTGTTAAACTACAACAGCTTGGATGACGGTGGATGTTTTGATCTCGTGGTGAACTGATCAGTAAACATGCTGCGTGCAACCTACCCACAACATTACCATGTGCCAAAGCAGCTGTGCATGCACCTTTCCTGCCACATGCATCCCCTTCTGTGTTCGCTTGATAACGGCATAATCCGCGAAACCCGAACGTGGGAGACGAAAACCGCTCTGTGCTGAAATATCAATCCACACAATATCCCCGGAGGGACTTGATATCGATCTGTTAAAGGTGAACGTTTGTCGCTGTGACGTGACAAAAGTAAACCATCCGCCACTTCTATCTGCCGCTATCTCCACCGCAGGAAACGGGAGAGGAATGCTGTTAAGGATGTGTGAACACAAGTGAAAGCTTTGATGTCAAATTAATAAGAAAGGAACTGTAGAACTGTAATTTTCTGCTGGCAATTTTTTTCATCAGTAAGTGTTCATTTAGAATAATTATATTTTAGAGTAATTTTGAGCTGCTGTTAAATGTATAGCTTTTTAAAAAAGACACTTGGGCATTTTTTGAAGTAAGCATCCATGTGTCCAAGCATACATGGGGGCTGACCCTGTCTGTAGTAGAGAGTGAGACTCAGAGTACACTGTAGGCATGTCACCAGACCATTCAGGGCAGCACACAAACAGACCAGACCACAATGTATGCACAAATATGCAATGACAGGTACAACCATAGAATTGTATAAAATAATTTTCTTCTATAAAAGGACAGTTCTGTGTTTCCTCTGCTGACGGAACTGATAAAGAAAACAAAAGTTTGTTTTTCTTTGATAAAGTTTAAAAAGCTTGTATCATGACTGCCAGTTTGATATCAATGAGGTCATTTGAAAACCTTCATAAGCAAAGAACAGCTGTTTAATTAAAGCTGCTTGCAGCTCAGCGACGCTCTGGCCGTGTCGCAGCCGCAGGATTCCAGCACCGCCACATCGCCATCATCAGTAAAGCTGTCACACCGTCCTTGCACTTATCCACTAAGCGGCGCTTTTAGCAAGCCATTTCACATACTGTACCTTCAGTCCTTTCGAATTTGGGTCTAGCAGCATGTCTTAAAAGTTTGGTGGAAATCTGACCTTCCTGACAGGAGTTATGAATCCTTCACCACCTGGTGGGTGGTGAAGGATTATTGAAGCCTTCCTGTCATCAAACTGCCCCAGTCACGTGATGAGCAGCGCTCCCTGATGGTGTGTTAACCTGATGAAGTATGAGGGACTTAAAGCTGTTAGAAAATTTCTAGGAGGTGGTGTTGATTAAACTTCAAATGTAATGGGTTGACAAAGATCATTGATATCCAGTTTAGGGCAAATTCGATCATGCGTTTGTGATTTAGCACTGTTTGCAAAAACATTTGAGCTACACCAGGCAAACTGGCAGGTGTCTCAGGTAGGATATATGTTTGCATTTTTAAGATTTTTGTTTGGCTCTTGTGGCTTTATTGCACAGCAAAGATGGAAGACATGCAGCAAATGGCCCAAGGCTGGGAATCGAACCCAGGTGTCAGGTTCGGAACACCTTTGACATTATTAAACACACTGAAACAGAGAATAGACAAGAGATTGAATAACTGTATACTCGCGAGGAGAGCAGCAAGAGACCAGGTTAGTTACAAGTCTCCTACCTACTCTAACCTGATTCCGCTGCTCTCCTCTCTCTTTATTCCTTAGGGTGGTCCCTAGTTACATCAAAGCTGTAGCCACTAAGGGGTTGGGGGCATACAGGCTACAGCTCAGTGCCTTTTACAACACCTTGGAATGTCTCACCCCTATGATAAACAGTTGTAAAACAAGATGAGGGGTCACTCCGAACCTCTGGTCTGGTCCCGCATTCTTCTTTCTTCA